>JAOTRQ010070771.1:0-12450 GCA_028565875.1 Hoplisoma paleatum
AAAATGCAATTCATTGGTAACTTTCACTATTATGAGCTGTTTTTAGAACAGGCCCGCGGGCGACTAATGAGGTCCTCGCGGGCGACCTGGTGCCCGCGGGCACCACGTTGGTGACCCCTGCACTACACAGTGGTTCTATGTTGGGATCGTGTTGGGTGAGCCAGATTCGGACATGCCAGAGTGTTAATAAGAGGTCACCTTAATGAATATGTATATTTGTATGTATTGTAATTCACATTTAAGGTCCAAACTAATGAATTATACTGAATAGGGATTTTTTTGGCCACTTAATTAGTGCCATGTTGCAGTTAACTTATAACTTGAGCTCACAATCAAATATTACCTTGATATTAGTTATAAGCTTTATGTGTTTTGTATATCCAGCTATTCACAGATTAGATTGTGAGTATTGTGCCAATGAAACAGCATTCTATTTTGCCTGAGAGTTTTATTCTGTCCTTGTTCCGGAGGACATTTCACCATTCCATCTTTTGCTGGCCTTGGTCTGTGCTAGAAATCCAACATTCTCTCATTGCTGTCAAAACTTTTGAGATATCTGTAATCTTTTAGGCAGGGATTTCGCAGTCATATGAGTGTGTGAGGTTAATTAGTTTCATTTATAAAGTGTGGATTTAAATTTACTACCGTTGGAAAGAATGTTTTCTATTCTATTGTCTATATGTTCCATTTTCTCGACCGTTATTTAAGAAATAATTTAGAAACATATGTCGGTATTAATCGGTTCTCACAGCTGTACATTATAGTAATGCTGATTTTCTAACATTTGTCTAATTGTGTTCTTCAGGAAGGAATTTTCTGTCTGCTGTAGGCAAGCAAATAGCTGTTGGTAGGTGGAAGTCAGAACAATACTTAGTATTTTAGCCAAAGGTTGAAGTGATGAAGTGGATTTTCAGGAAATGAACGGACACTACAACATTTTTGAAAATGCAGATGTGTTATGCTTTCCCTTCTGAATGGATACAGGGCAGTGATGGTATAGAATTTAGAACTTCTATTTTCACCACCATTCTTTTACTCACAGCAGAATTATTCCTTCACATTTAAGCCAATCTGTGCTGTAAAACACACATTTACATACACATTACATGTGTATATGAACATTGCATTTTCGTAACCAAAAAAATGGTTTAGGAACTGTTTATACGTTTTCTTTAAAAAATTGTAGCACTAATGTTACTTTTCTAATGCCTGATGGGGTTTTGTCAACAGTCCTGCAGTTGAGTGTGAATGAGACAGAAGTGTGTGTCAGTGTGGAGATTTGCACTGTAAGACTTCCTCCTGCAACGGTAAGAAGAGATTATTAGAGTAGGTTTTTTATATAAAGTTACTTTTAAGAACAGTGTTGACTCGCTCAGCATGGGATGGTCGTAATCCAAAATGTGAGCTATTTGTTGGCCCCTGTTTGCCCATTTGAGTTTGAGTTTCTCTGCAAGTGATTTTTTATGGAGAAGGTTGCCAGGTCTTTCTCCAACCATATTACTACAGAGAACATGTGTATATATAAGAATTTTTTTCACATCTCCGATCAACTTAGTAAATGTTTTGGGGCTGTGGGAAGAAACCAGAGTACCCGAAGGAAACCCACGCTAACACTGGGAGAACATGCAAACTCAGCACAGAAAGCCCCTGACCCGACACAGGGATCAAACCAGGGACATCTTGCAGTGAGACGACAGTGCTAACCGCTAAACCACCGTGCCAAATGTTGGCCCTTAGCATCGGGTTATCACGAGACCAGTCGTCTCATAGTAAAGGAACACCTTAGTTTGAAATTGTGCTGAACTTTTCCTGTAAGACCTCTGGCATGTTTTATGACCTTTAATCCCTGTGGGGTTATACTTTTACAGGCCCTTTGCACGCAACTCACGTAAGCTTTAGGGATAAAGTACAAATATGAAGCAGCGTTTCCAGGTAACCTTAGTAGCTAGGTCAAGCATGAGGCTCCCTCTGGTGTTTCAGTGGCACACACACTTTGTGATTGATTTGAACAAGTACAGGAATGAATACAACATTTTAATTCCTAAAGCAAATATAGTAGGCATTTCTATTCAGATTTTTTGCAACAAGTCCATGTGGTGGGGAGATTAGGATCATGGCCCTGGTACCGCCCTACGCCCTTCTGCCTTGCTAAGTATGGGGTGCAATGATGTGACAGGTCCTTTCGAACTGGTCATTTGATCCAGGTGGAAATCAAATGGAAGATTGGAAACTCGAATCCATTTGTGGGTCACAGGTCACTAATCTGAATCTCAGTGATAAATATCTTTAATATTTTACATAAAGAGCCCAATTGTCATCCATAATAAAGCTACAATTAGGCTAAACAGGAAAAATCTTGTAATTATCTCTCTTAATAAATAAAATGTATTATTATTTTTATGTCCAAAACACTAGCTTGTTTTCTTAAAAAACTATACTGGGAGGCATCAAAGCTCATTATAGACAAAAATACTCCATATTTATACAATTGTGGCATTACATAAGGAAAAGTTTGCTTTGAAGGATTGGAGGTACCATAATAGTGTTTGAACAGAAACATTGTCACTAGGGTTGGCATTGCCGGTATTGAGGCCACCTGTTGAGAACAATTTAGTCCGGGTCAGAGAGAGAAAATTACAGCTAGAGGACTTTAGGTGCAAGAGGGGAAGCTTTAAATGTATGAATCAGAATTTTAAGTACGGTTTTTATCTGAAACCAGTGCAATTTATGTAGACTAGGGGAGATAACTTTAAATGTATTACAGCTTGTTAAGGAGGCTTTTTGGAAAATCTGCAATGTACCCAATAACCCTGTATATAGAATGACAGTAATTGAAAATGAAGGCATGAAGTCAGGTTGTAGCATGGGTTATAGAAAGCCACGCCCAGCCAACACTGTCGAGATGGAAGAATGCAGATGTGGAGATTCAAAAGAGCAATAAGAATCAAACATAGTTTTGGATGGGATTTAAACATATAAAAGGTAATTCCTTTATTACTAATCAGTCAGGAGTTTTGTGATGCATAATTGACACTACTGAATATCTGGATGGCATCTGCATATCAGTAAAAGCCAGTACCATGGGTACAAATAATTTGGCCTGGGTAAAAGATGTATGTGTTGCTTGTTGGTAAGGTATTCATGAAACCAGGATAAGTTTCAGTGATAATAGAGGAGATATCTGTGAGAAAGCTAGCATTTGTTGTCAACAATTGAACTGTTTCTTATTGTGGGCCATCAGTTGAAGGACTTTGACGTGCCTGCACCTGTTATGGAGAAATTTTTAAACAGTAGAGAAGCAGTTCTTCATACTCGGATGCCAAATAACTGGTGCTTTGTTTTGCCAAGGTGAGTTTCCTCTTTTATAGTAGGATGTGTTTTCATCCATATGGAGAAAATATTCTTAGTTGTACCAGTAGTTTTGTAAATGTGAGTTTTTAAATGTTCATGTTCATTATATGTGTGCGTTTCCTCTAGGTACATCTGTTTTCTTTCACAGTCCTAAGACATGCACTCAGGTTAATTGGAGATAATGGATATTGGATAGTGTGGATAGAGTATAGCTTTTCCAAGTCTTGGGCTTCTGGGTTTGAACCTAGTCTCTCCGATCAATCTTTGACATTGTTCATTATCCTGACCTGGCTTCCACACACATACAATTAGCCGTGTTTCAGGAACAAGGTCAGACACGGTCATGCCTCATTTCACCTATGATATGCAGATGCAGATTGGACACATAACAGAGAAGACGCTTGACTCGGCCATGTAATGACAATTGAAAACTTGAAAGGGGAAAAAACAGATTTTTATGATTTGGCCATAGATGGATTTCCTGTCACTAATTGTCTATAAGTGTAAGCAGCCTTGTTACATAAGCACCTGTAACCCTGTTCCTTCAGTTGTGACTCTTAAGTGCAGAAGAACCATCAGCTTCAGGAGTAACAATTTGTACGCCACAGATAAAATTAGCAATTATAAAAGTGTAATTCTGGATTAACTACATTCTTCTCTGCATTATTTTCACATGCAGGGTTATTTGCTAAATCCTGACAGCATGTTTGTGTTTTTACACAAACTGTGAATGTATGTCTGTGTGTATTTACAAAATCAGCATGAAGAAGGGTCAGGTCATCAGCATCAGCCGCACTTTGCCAGCAGAGGGTCCATTCAATTCTTATGCCGAGCTTCAGAATCATTGGAACAGCATGGTACAATGCATTTACACATGTTAGGAGAGTTTTTCAAATATTTTGAGCATTGTTGGTACATATCAGAGCTTTGCAAGGTATTTTTTATCTGGCTAGCTCAAAGTTGGTATGGATAAGCAAAAAAAAAATTATATTTTCTTAATGTTTCTGTTCCTAAAAGAGCACTAGATCAAATCAATATAATCCGTGTTTATTTGAATATAAAGTAGTATTTTATTTAACTATAAAAGTGTGACACGTTTTTAGGTTTGACCCTTGAGTCTTTATTGAGATTTTTGTTAGATTAATCAGTTAGGCATCCTTTGTATAATTCATACAATTTCTGGTTGTCCATACATCACTCCCACCCCTCACCCCATGTGAAACCTAAGGCCACCCCATATTTTCTGTAAAAATAATTTCATTAAGGTTACTCAAATCCTTCATAAACTTACAAGCTACAGGTGATGTAAAGTTTTTATTAATTTCTGTGAGTACCAGTTATGACAGGTTAATCACAATGATTCATAAGATTAATAACTGGCAATACTGCTATACTGAGACACTCCTCAAAAGTTTTTTTTTCCACACTTGTTTTTTACTAACCAATGGCATTGGCATACGATACATGTGACAGGGTGGGCACAATATTTGTGGCATCAAGTATGCTGAGGCCTCTCTGCTCAAACCAAAAAAGACTGGACAAAATCAATTAGAAAAATGGATGAAACATTTCTTTTCATATATTTTTCCTTTTGTTAAATAAATCAAGTAAAGGTGCTGCAATGTTTACACAAGCGAGCCCACGACAGACATGATTGATTTTGTCTGAGGGAGGTCAGGCCAGAGAGATTTCTCACTGCTGTTAGTCGAAGATGTCAGCTCCTTCAGGGCATGCGGTACTTTCCTTGCTAGATTATAAAATATGAACAGGTTCGGATTCACTGAGTGCAATGCAATGGAAGGTGGTGGTGGGGTGTTAGGACCTTCTAATACTCAAATCAAATCAAGCTCGGTTTATCACAAACATCATCATACATGGTACAAGCGGCAATGACTGCTCAGCCATGACCATAAAAGGTTTATAAAATGTTCATTATATTTAAAAAGAGAATAAAAAATAATAATAAGTTTCTATTTAAAAAATAAATCTAGACATGGACAACATAATCATACTAATTATAAACAGTTTATAGTGTAAAGTGAATTAAGTGTGTAAAGTTTTGTATAAATCGACCTATTTATAAAGTCACCATGGTGACCATAGATTTTTGGTCAGGGTGCAAAAATAGGAAAAAAATTACATTTTTAACAATGTATTAATTGTCATTGCTGATAACGATGAGACAAATCAAATAAATATATATTTTTTTAGAATTTCAGTTTTACACTTGCAGCAGGTCTTGCATTTATAGAAACGTTCAAATTCTGGAAAAATAATAATAGTCCAAAAAAAGGACGTTTTCCCAACATAAAAGTCATGTATATACACATGCACACGCATTATTTAGAACCGTGATTTTTTTTGCAGGCAATGTATCTCTGGCATCACAGTAACATTCATCTTCCTCTCTCGCTTTGTTTGTTAGCCGGCCACCGCCAGCTAACAACGCTATCCTGTATGTGTTAAATACGATGCCAGCATGTACAACCTTCTAATATTCAGCATCTACGCACATACTTCATCACTACTACAAAAAGTCTAAACATCTCAGAATGGATTTCTGTCAGGGCTATCATCACCGTGACAACAGATGTACACACACTCAAGGTTAAAGTTGTACTTGCTCATGTTCTGTTCCACCAACAGAAACTAGGCGCACTAAAGGAATACCAAAATTCTAATTCCACGCAGAACTGATATGCCGATGCAGTCATCACATTGTATGGAAATGTGACATTTTTCTTTAAAATCATGCTTGACCATCACAGTTCTTTGGTGGCCACGTGGTATCCATTTGTTCTGTGTTTTAGTAACATAACATAACATTTTATCCAAAGCGACTTACAATGAGCAGACAGGGTTAAGGGTCTTGCTCAAGGACCCAGCAGTGTAGCTGAGTGCAGCAGAGCCTGGATTTGAACCCCCAACCTTTGGGTTCCCAGCCCAACGCTCTACCCACTAGGATACACTGTCCCTAGTAAAGGTTCTTTCACCTTTGACCTTAAGTATGTGAACATCTACTGTCACAGTGATGATAGCCCAGACAGAAAACCATTATAAGATGTGTGTAAATGCTAAATATTAGAAATCTGATCGAAGATCACAAAAAAGCTTGTCCATGCTGGCAGCATCTTTAACACATGCAGGATATCAGTCTTAGCTGGCGGTGCAATTTTTAAATCTTTAGACATAAATAAATTACATAAATAAAGTGTTAATTATATCTGACCTTGTATGTGCCACACTTAATTGATAAAGTACAAACCTAATTTTTAGAAAAGCTGTCTAGGTTAATTCTTGTATAATGAACATGTTTTGATAATTTTAGTGGCAAAAGTACAAGAAACGATTTCCAATGTTTTAAACAAGCTTTCATCTGTTTTGTGAATAATATTGAAATGTTGCCCATTTGCACACAGTTGTTCTTGGTAGAACCAGATTTGTCATGCTGTTGATCGAGATAAAAATGTAACTTCTAAATCTAAATAAAATACTAAAATGAAAATTTTGATAAATTATAATGTTGATTTGATACTTGCAGTACTTATTTTATCTGCATATAAGTAGCCACATGCTTACCTTTGGTTTACCTGGAAGCAATCCAGATTTGACTCCAATTGAAAATATATGATGTCATTGGATTACAAGGCAATGAAGGCTTAGTGCAGAGTTCAGCAAACTTTAATAGGTGGCGCTGGAAAACATAACACAGCTTATAAACTTTTAAAAGTTCTAGTCTTTTTACAAAATTTATTTGTATTTGTGCAAAATAAAAGTAAAATTTAAATGTATTTGTCTATATATAGTATTTCAGAGCTGCCAAAACAATTAAGTAAACTGTTAAACTCATCAACCTGAAGATAAGCTCCATTACAGAACGTACATACATACTTTAGTTATGACAGACTTTATGGTTGAGTTGCCAAACTCATTAAATAATTATGATTTTTAATTAAATACAAAAATCTAATTTAAAGCTGCTATTTAAGGTTAACTACTTAACCATGCTGGCGTTAGCACATAAAGTGCTGCATTTTATGAAGAAATGCAGATTGCATTACACCTGCTTTACAATTATATATTAATAATGGTCAGGCATGTATGGCCCGCCTCTCCTAGAGAAAATCTGATTGGTCAGAATTACTGTCAGTTTGCTACTGGTTGTTAACAAAGTATTTTTATTACAAAAACAAAATATTTTGGACCGTTGACCAGCTGAAGTCTTAAATCAAACAAAAATAGATAATTAGTAGTTGATGAAATAGTTGATGGGTCAGAAAGCTATCGTCCCAACTTTTGAGCTTTGAAAGCTTAAAATTCGTAATAGTTTGTGTTTGCTAAATATAGGTTATTTTCAAAAACATAAATTACTTTTTTTCATAGTTGACAAGATTTTGAAGATGTAATTTTTAGTCCTCTGCAAAGTAAATCAAACCTAAAATATCTTTTTTTTGTGTGTCTCATTCTCCCTCTCTCTCCGTCTTTCTCCCTGTTCTGCCCTCTCTCTCCTTCTATCTCTCCCACCCTCTATGTTACTGTTGGAACAGTATGGGTACCAACTTCCTCCACTGAATCAAGATGAGTTGGTGTATTGCAGTGTGTATTTTAAGCCGATTGGTGAGAAGCTCTTTACGTATCTCTCATTATTAAGCCGTGTGATATTCAAACAAATGAAATGAACAAATCAAAACTCAACTTTACAAAAACTCAACAAATGTTATACTCAGTTTGCGTCTTAATGTTAATAATTGATGTTTTTTAAGGACGTTAATTTTCTAGTGGGTTACCTTAATAGGCAAGATTGACTACCGAAGCAGGCTTGGCTGATTGCTGAAGACTTGTGATGGATTGGTGCTCTGTCGAGGGCATTCCTGCATTCCAGTTTTCAATACACACATAAAAATGAATGCCAATGGTGTACTTTTTAGAGATGAACTAAAGCTGTAAAGCAACACAGCAATATAATTTGCAATTTAACATTCCTTCTCTTAGAAAAGAATAACTGTGTCTGGAGATGATTTTCTTATCTTCTGAAATCCACATTCACATTCAGAACTTCTTTGAGATGTTAGCATTCTGATAGTTGTCTTGAGTTGTGTTTATTCATTTTGGTGCCAGTTTATCTGATTCTAAAGTCTATATGTAGTCTCTGTCTAGAATATCACATATTAGTTTGCAGAATCTTTTGCTTGACATCTTAGTGTTCTATAAAGATTTCCGTGTCCTTAACCATGTTGCCTCAGATACCCACTGAACTGCATTCGCATTGAGCCAGTACAGTGTTTTCCAAGGGTGAACCTGCAGGGGGCGCTCGAAACCTTTTTATCAGATGTGGTGACTCTGCTAGAGAACGTTTGTGGATTTGATGCACCAATGAGCAGCAAACCTCATTACCATACCAGCAAACTGAGCACACCTAGTCTGCAGGTAGGAGGCAGAAACGTAAACAATTATAAGGCACAGAAATCTATATCAGCACAATAATAGTTTTACGCATGCTTATATTCTTAAATATGAGATCTGGGTTTGTTTGAGATCTGGGTTGACCACTCGAGTGATGGATTGGCACTACAGGGAATTTCTGGTAAAACGTATCAAGTACTCCTGTCCAAATTCATTATTTATGTACAGAGTTAATATTACTGGGAATCAACCTCTTAACCTTTCAGTTGATAGTCCAAAGCTCTAGCCACTTTTCAGCTATCTCAAGGCTTTTACTGATGCTCAGCACTAATATAAAAGCCTGAAGATGCTTGGTGCAGCTCGGCTTCCAAGTAAAACAGGACCCACGCCATGCCTGATTGAATTTGCACTCTACAAAGTGATAATAACAACACCTCATGCTTCTATTCTAAGAAGCAGGTCTGATGTAAAATCGCCCCATACTTGCTATATTGAATAAACCTCGCTCTGCAAATCCTGCAAGGCATCTGCTTTTCCAATCTAGAGTATTATATTTTTTGTAATTCAGTTTTATGAAAAAGAAAGCATCACACATCATCTGATTTTACAAACAAACTATAACAGTTGTGTACCACTGGACTATATTGACACACTGGCATAACTGAAAAAAAATACATCAGTGTTGGGTTTGGACCTGAGCCCAGTACTGTAAGAATAGGATCTTCTGTTTGTGAAATGTTAGTGTAAAATTTGCTTGCTCCTAGATGATTAATTTCTGTTTAAATCTAGAGCAGGATTAAGCCTCTTTCTCAGAACTAGGTCTTGTACAGCATGCAGACTTTGCTTAATGGCATGTGGCTTTATAAAACAACCCACAGTGTAACTGATGTAAGAGTGTTCAACGGAAACAATAACCGATCCTAAGAAAAGGTTATTTTCTTTAGACATGATTCCAGTCGCCGACTGGAGGATGAAACGGTCTGGCAGGCAACTAATTAAATGAAGCTTGAAAGGAAAATCAGTTCATGCCATAATCTGGTCATTAGTTCAGGTAGAGAGTTGGAACTATTTATTCCTTTAGAGCACTCGTGATTGATAATGACGCCTCCAGACCAGCTCTGATGAAATTATAAATTAGGCAGAGGAGACAAACAAGTAGCACAGAAGACATTAGAAGGACATCTATAGAAGTCCAATTGTTAAGTATCAAAAATGGGTTAAAACATATTAGAATAAGTGTAAAATATTTGCAATCATGTTACGATCTGCTAAATATTACATTCATTTTTTAAAGAAGGTAATAAGGCTTCTAAAAATTAGATTAGACGACCTCTTGGAAGCGTGCACCGAATGTAAAATTCTAAAAAGGTAGTCAGCATTCTACCTTTCTAAACACTGCCCATGTAGCACATTAGTTGCACATTAATTAATGTATAAAACTTTGGACAATGGAACATCACTGACACAGATCAGGCATAATATTATGACCTTCTTCCTAATTTTGGGCTTTGTGTCCATGGAAAACTGAGAACTGGGATGCACCGCTTTATTAGAATTCTCTTTAGCAATGTTAGCTCATTTAATGGGATCGAACCATATGGTTCTCCCCTTGTGTATCATTGAACCTTGGCCACCCCTGATTCTGTTGCCGGTTTACTACAGTTTTTTCTTTGTTGATCTTGATAGATACTGACCACTGCCGACCAGGAACACCCTACAAGTACTCTGACCAGTTGTCCAGTCAGAATCCGACCCTTAAACTTACTCAAATCTTTACGCTTGCCAGTTATTTGTAACACACTGGTTTTGTTGATAAAATGTTGAATTCTTGTCTATGATATCCCACTGTGGGATGTGAAAAAGGTAATCAGTGTTATTTTTTATCTGTTGGTGGTTATAATGTTATGCCAGATCAGTACATCAATGTAGCCAAATGTTCACCCTTTAGTAACCCTCTGGGTTTTATTGAACCTTGGAACTTGCACCGCGAACACATTGACTAGTGCACCCTCCCGTTGGTCTGTAAAAGGCGATTATTGCTTTGGACAACTCTCTTGACATGTAACTACCCAGTAAACCCAAGTCTAGGTTTTCGATGTGTTTTATCTATTGTGTACAGATGTGTGTATATCTGGTGTACTTGAGAGAGCTGTAGGATTAATCATATTAGCAATACAGTAGTCATTAAAAGTGTCATTTACTCTGAATTTGGAGAACAACTTATATTAATGGTTAATAATTAAATTGTGCTCTGTTGATTTCTGTTGGTTATGAACTGTGGTTTTGTGTGCATGTGTTATTCAATCCATAAAGTGTAAGTACAAAGATTACAAAAGGCATTACATAATATCTCTGGTAAACTTCTGAATGTATGTGCAGAGCATACTGTGATATTTTTAAATCATCACTGGAGCAGGGAAACACCATTAGTAGTGAAGGACTGTTAGCAGTACATTATGCTTTTGTTATCATTTGAACCTTCTTTATAGACATCTTAAGGGCCCCAAGATTCATTCAATACTTCTGTTTGTGGACTTCTTGTTTTCTTTAACCGAAATACTAAATATTTTAGTGAATAAATTTGAGAAAAAAAATCATATTAGTTTTAGCTATCATAGTATCCTGTCTTTTTTGAACACACTTAATAGGTCTTTATCTCAGTTACTTATTGGCTCACCTTTGAGTTGTGTCTTGTTTTCTATTTTATAGCTCCTTTACACTGTATAAGTCAGCATCAAGCATATACTCTTAAATGTGCAGATGACACCGTGACAGTCTGTCTGAACATGGCGTAGTGGATAATGCTTCTGCTATATGTGTATAAATATGAACTTAAAAAATCATGAAAATGAAACACAAAAAAATACAAGACATTTTGCTGATTGATTATACAGATGTTGAATGGTTGAAAATTCTTTCATTCACTCAATTGTTGAGGCTCTGCAAGTGATATTATATCCTGTAAGTAAGTAAATAAGTAGGTAAGTAATGCATTCAATGAGCATTCAAGGGTGATTTCCTCAACTCTAACAATTTACGGAAAAACAACAGTGGTATATCCCAATGACAACAAAAACGAAAAACAAAAAAATGTTTCAGTAGCTTGTCAAGTGCCCTTGAGCGTCAAGTCAAGTTAACAGAAAATGACTTATTGTCTTCTGAGGCATGGCGTCCCACTCTTCTTTAAGTTTGGCCCTCGGGTCAATGAGGTTCAAGGTGACATTAGGACTGTGTTGGTTATGCCCAGACACGATGACTGGATTAGTGATGTTATTCAAGTACTTTGGGCTCGTCACTGTACCAGTCACGTAGTGTAGGACAGTTCTTTGTTGACTAGGTACACCTATGCACCTTTGTTTACTGGCTGCTAATAAATAATGTCAGAAATGAGCAGTTGCTACCCTTTTTTGATTTGGTGATTAACTGCATTCCTCTTTAATTACGTAGGCAAAATCGCTTCTGCTTAGTGCGTATAGTAGGGCTGTCCACGACCAAGGATTTTGTTGGTCGAACAGTGGTCATCATTTACTCCAACTAATCGACTAGTAGTCGACTAAAAATACCATTTTGACCGGAATCCACATTTGTGAAGTTTTACCTGCCGCAGATCACAATAAAACATGATCGCAAAAATGCAGCTAGAAATGTTTACAACACTGTTTTAGCCGATTTTCGGGAGAAATGCTGGGAGTCAAC
>JAOTRQ010070782.1:0-12448 GCA_028565875.1 Hoplisoma paleatum
GCAAAGACGAGAGAAAGAGTGCTGGAGCAGCGTTTCAAACAACGTTTAGTGATTTCTAGCTTGTAGTGTAAAAATAAGTATTTATTTGAATATCTCACGAAAAAAAGTAAAATGAACTGAACTTTGAACGAGTTCAGAATTAAAATTGTGAACTTTGAACGTGATCTGTTCACTTTAAGCATGTATGAACTGAACTTGAACTAGTTCAGAAAAGCTGTGAACTGGCACAAGACTGTTTGTTAAGTCTTTATACGTACTTGACATATAAGAGCTGAAATGACGTCCCTCTCCTTCTGCACGCGCCACCTTATTGATGATTTTGTCCAATATTAGGATGGCACATTACAACTAAAGAGTTTTGGCTTCATAACCTTGTCTGGGGTATTTACAATACCGTATTTCATCACATTGCTTTCCTTTCTTCCAAGTTTTTTTTTTTATGTAACTCGTTTAAACATTGACATGCATCATGAGAAGCATTTACGTATGAATGTTTTAATGCTATATTTTCATATCTATCTTACATATATTGTTGAAGTGCATTAGGGGAACCCAAACCCGTCGTGCGGATCATCCACACACACAATCCACACACAATCCGCAGCATAAAGCCGATCTTTGATTTAACAAAATCTTTTACAAAGCTGCAGGCACCGCAGATTGAGCCATTCATCAATGTCTTCGAACCCCCTCCCATCTGCAGTAAATACACTTGCTTTTTCCGACGCCCCGATATAATCCCAACAAGGTCTGGCCTGATGAGTTAAACAACCGTCTGACTAGACGTCTCGAGCTAAAAATCACACCGGAATCCACATTTAACTTCAGTTAGGTGTTTAGAAACCGTAATAAGGTGATTTGTCTCCCGGCAGGAACGACGCAGACTCACACCCAGGAATGATCAAAAGAAAATAAAACTGTTTACTTGTTTATTGAAATGTAGCTGGATTTCTATCTGTTCAGACATAAATCTATATGACCTAGAGAGGACGAGGGACGACCACATGGTTGTGTCATGCTTTGATTCTTTTTGGGAGATTTGCACTTATAACTACACTCATATCATGTATTAAAGTTTATTTAATGTTTTTACCTTCCGATGCACACAGTGAATTGTAGGAAGACAAATAAAACCGACCAAACTGAATTTCCGAGGAAGTTTTCTGTCCATCTGTCTTAAAGGCAGAGCAAGTATATTAAAAACCGTACAAGCATTACATCCACCACTGGTTTATATATATTAAAGGTTCGAATGATGCTAGTTCAGAAATAAAAGCAGGTAATGTATATACACACATCACAGTGATGCCTGAAATATGTATTTAATAGAGCGTGTGCTCATTTGATGATAATAAGACTAATGTAAGCTCAATCCAAATGAATCATGATGCACTGAAGATGTTCCAGACTTTTCCAGAAGTATCTTAGTTTGCTGTTGGGCTGTTTCTAAGAAACGGCGTTTCACCTTTAACCTGTCACGTTGTGTGTTTAAAACTAATTTCTCTACAAAAACTATTCTGAAAAGCTAAAGAAACATTAATGTTCAGCCATTTTTTAAATGAAGCCAGTATCAAGCGACTGATCAGTCACATAATTAGACTTGTAAATCTGGATATGTGGCTGCGGGGCAACAGATCATCTACGAGTTAGTTGAGAATTATGAGGACGGGGTTTTATTTAGAGTCTCGGTCGTTCTCTCCAAACTGATGTGAGACATTTCTAGACATTTTACACGTGGCATTGAAACCGGTTACTAGGGCTGACGGTCGAATAATCGATTAATCGTTGGTCGACCCAAAAAATGACTAGTCGGCCAAATTCCATTGGTCGATTGGTCGCAGGAGAAAAAAGAAGCTGCGTCGTCAAAGGGATTCTGGGACTTTTAATTTGACAAAGGAAAACGTGACACGAATTTATTACATGTTTGGAAGGAGCTCTAAAATATGGGATCATTTTAAAAAGGATAAAGACCCAAAGAGGGTTATTTGCCGAAATAGCAGGAACCACCAACATGCTTTACCACCTCAAACATGTAAGTAGCTTACTAGCCTAGCTACCCGATGCCCATCTGAAGTTTGAATGCAATAATCGATAAGTTGATTAGTTGGAGTAAATGACGACCACTGGTCGACCAACAAAATCCTTGGTCGTGGACAGCCCGACCGGTTACTATAAGGTACTATTATATAGGTTTTGTCGGTATGTACGGCAGTTATGGCGGCATAGTGGTCAACATGTAAACTGGACAAGTAATCCAAAGGTTGCTGGTTCAAACACAACTGCTTGGTCCTTGAAATCCATTAGCACTACATTCACTTTTATCTTTTAGCATTTAGCTGGACACCTTAATCCAAAGCGATTTACACTTACAACGAAGCACCATTTTGAACAATCAAAGGTTAAAGGCTTTCCTCAGG
This sequence comes from Hoplisoma paleatum, assembly GCA_028565875.1. NCBI lineage: Eukaryota > Metazoa > Chordata > Actinopteri > Siluriformes > Callichthyidae > Hoplisoma > Hoplisoma paleatum. The sequence goes on from JAOTRQ010070782.1 coordinate 2,418, forward strand.
GGCCCAACATTGGCAATAATGGTAATGAGGCTTGAACCGGTGACCCTATGATCTTAAGGCCAGTACCTTAATCACAAAGCCATCACATCTCATGGCTAAATTTGCACTAAATTGCTAAAGCAATATACCGTCACAGTATATTAGCTAAAAACATCCATTTTCTCAGACTGATATACTAATGAAAGATCCTTATTTAGTTACTAATATAAGGAATAAAAATAGACACGTGAATCAATACACTAAACTACATCTCAAGTCCCAGTTGATTTGAGCAAAGAAAAGCACACAGATGATTTAAAATGGTGGAGGAGGAACTCGAGTGTCATTAGGCAACAAAATGAAAACAAATGGTTTGCCAAGACAAGAATAAATATAATTTTACACTCATTTAAGTCTCCTAAATTGCACAAGATCTGGGAACATATGGGAAAACGGAAGGCGTGTATGCACACAGACGCAATTTAAAAACGAATTTACGTAAAACGCTCAATTCTGATTTAGTACATTACAAGATTTGCCTTCAGTGAAAACTTCGCTCGATAATAAACAAAATCTTTTAACTAGTCATATAAATTTAACAATTAAGAATGTCGTCGAATCGTTGAATAAAAGCTTCTCAAAGTTAAACATTCTGCTGCTTAGAGAACTGAGCTTGTGATCAGAAGGTTGCCGGTTCGATTCTGAGAGTTGACAGATCACGACTGAAGTGTCCTTGATCGATGCAGCGGACCCCTAACGGCTCTCAGAGCGTCGTATTAGAATAGGGCTGCCCAGCGTGTACCAGGCATGTATCCTCATTACTGCCCCCTAGTGTGTATAAATGTGTTTGCCACTGAACGGATTGGATTAAACGCGGAGGATTAATTTCTCTAATTGCTCTGAAAATCTAAATCTCTTGTCCTCGAAAGTTACTACTTCACTCGATGTCCTACAGTTGTCGATTAACATTTAAACGAGTCGGCTAATTATCACAGTCATTATGTGCAGTTTCTCACGTCGTCAGTATAACTCATTTCCTACAGCTTTACCGTTTCCCTCTTTAGCACGGTCCAATCCAATACAGCATTATTTTATTTATAAAGCATGGGAACCCCCCCCCCCCCCCACAAAAACAAAAAAAAAAAAAAAATTACATCTAGATGTAAATATATACACACACGTCATAGCACTTACTCATTAACTCTGAGTAAAGACAAAGCTTAAACGTGGCATGGTCGTTCCCTATCACGTCCTTGGAAAGATATTGTGTTACTTTATTACTTCATTTACACTTCCGGTAGAGCTGTAACGGTGAGAAATGATTTACAGTGCTGCGTTCGTGATATGAATATCAGTTTATTAAATATGAGCATCGATTCGTGGTGCATCGTTACTTTCTACAGAAACTCTACTGATATATGTTAATTGAAATATGATTAAATATGTATGTATTTATCCATGTGCTCATTGCATGTGTGGATTATTTCCTCAGTACGTTTTACCACCACTCTTAAATCCAATCTAGTCATATGAGTATCTAAACTTGACCGACCGCACAGTTAATTGCTCAGTGGTTCCATAGATCACTGCTGTGATTGAATTTTGTACTGGTGGCAGCAAAGTGATAGATTACAGTTTTCAAAGATCACATGTACAAGATTATAAACCCCCCCCCCCCCCCGTGTGTTTGGATGTGTGATTCTGCTTCAGTTCAGATGTATGCGCTCGGCACTAGGAGTGTGTTCCCAGTTCCCAGCACTCTGCACTAGGAGTGTGATGCTGGCATTCTGCTGCCTCTGAGGAGGAAGAGCTCGATCCAAACCCAATTTAGTGCGGGAGTAACCATGTTTGGTCCCACAGAGATGACCCGAATGCTGACATTTCCCAAAAAGAATTGTGTATGCTGCTCATTTTCTTGCAGTTATGAGGAGTGACGATATCTGCAGCTGCACTGTGGTTTGGATGCTCGACGGTCACATAATTTCGAACCCTGACCCGGTTTGCAGCTGACCTATTCAAAGCGGCGCCAGTGAGACGAACTGTTTGATATGCCGTGGTAAAAGGTGGATCGCTGTACAAAACCCATGTGATAAATTTTATTAGTGAAGACAAATTTCGTTTCAGTGGGTTGGTCATGGGTTCGATCCTCAGGCGGGGTTGGATGGGTACTTTCTCTTTTGAGTTTCTCCCTGTCTGCTTGGGGGTCCCCCTTAATGACTTGTGGTTTCATCCCACAGTCCAAAAACTTGCACCACGATGAACAATGTACTACAGTAAAAGATAAATGGAGCTTCTTGTTTACATTTTCAGCTTTTATCCAAATCGATTTACATCTATTACGGAACATTATTTTGAGCAAATCAAGAGTTAAGGGTCTCACTCAGGGGCCCAACATTGGTGGTACTAGACCAGTACCTTAAACACGAAATCGATCACTGTCCTTCATATCAAGAAGATGAGATTGAGATTCTTTTCAATGTTGTTCTCATTTAAAAAATAAGTTTCATGTATCTGTACACTGCTGCCTTGCGTACGCCGTAATTAACAGTTTACGCAGGGTTGCCAGATTGCAACGGTGGTTTCCATCCAAAAACCAAGAATCAACTTGTCTATAAATCTTTTACCAGCAGGTTAGAGAAGGGGAGTCCGGTTATATTCTAGATGCTTTCGAAAACAAATGACTTTATTTATATTTGGGCCTAAAACGTAGCCAAACAGAAAACTGGCACAATCCAAGTTACTTAATTAGTCTTGTGTATTGTGTATTACTACATTTTAATATATTACAATTATATTTTCAGCATAGCAGATGCTTTCATCCAAAAGGGACTTACAATAACAACAACTACATTGAAACACTATTTTGAGTAATGAAGGGTTACCTGCCCTTAAGTATCTTAACCTCTAAGCCATCACAACTCTCTTACTTAATACATTTTGTTAATTTTCTTATAGAAAACTTGGTGACTTATCGAAAACAGAACTTGGTTTGGTCTGGTGATCGTGTGGGTAGTACCGACTCTTGGGACACTTCCTCAACTTGTGTTTTTTTTGTTAATTCAAGTCCTGGTTCAAAAACTCAAGAGCATAAAATAGCCAACACACTGACCATCTGCTGGTAGTTATTTTTACCAAGCTTTAGAGTTAAGGTGATACTCAGACTGTCGGGTGTGCAGATGGCTGTATGAGCTTTTTTTTATTACTCCCAGCAGAATAGAAGATTAAAAAGGTTCGACTGTTTGTGAATTGTAGATGAATCCTGTTTACCTCCTGTAAGAGGTCGGTGCTTAAAGTCAGCGTTGGCGTACTCAGAAGAAAAAAAAAGCAATGCAAAGCAAAACAAGACATACGCCGACCGAGAAACAAAGAAATGAGAAGTGTGGAAGATCGACGTTGTCACGACAACTGTCCTGCATCTATGCAACCCCCCCACCCTTTACAGAGCCCTTGCGTCACCTGATGTGCACCTTTAAATTGATTTATCTACGCGTCGGAACGATGCGGACCGCAAAGATTACAGAAGCAAACCACAAGAGGGGCGACAACAGCCATCAAAACAATTCAGCGTGCACACTTGTAGTTAAAGTATTCACTCTCATGTTTACGATGTTTCATTTATCATCTGACAGTTCAAATCATTCGTTTTTCTAACTTTCTCACTTGTGGCTAAAACTGGAGGATAAAAACGAACATACTAAAACTTTCAGAAACTCGACTCCCTCTAGTGTTTTTGGCAGTGAATTACATTCTGGTGCTTAAGATCTCGATGCTAAATTATAAAAGGAAAATGATGTTGAGGTGACCTACGATGTCGGTCTTTAAGAGATAGTATGCAAAGCAAAACATTTTGAGTAATACATATGTTAAGACAATGCAGTATGGATGTAATACACAATGTGATGCAACTGTGATGCGATTTCCCCCTGGATAGTTTTTGAAACAAAATGAAATTGAAGATAAAGTATAAAAATGGGTCCTTTTCTTAAAATATACTGTAGTAAAATATAGTATCTGTGATTATCCTTTATTTTAATAGACTTTATGTACAAAAAGTATTTATTTACATTGTAGTAAGTAAGGTTTTTTTTGTACTTTCGAAAGTACTTCCGCCTGCTAGACTTGGCTAAAGTGTGACCAGTAATTCTGCATCGTGTTCCACATTGTTTAGGGAAAAAAATGCTTCTCCACTTGCATCCAAATAACATCTTTGATTGACAGAAAGGACCTAAACAGGTCACATGTTTGATTGTGTTTCTGAACGCCACGTCTCTGGCATATCGGTTCTTCCACTACGGATTAGAGTAACATGGAAAGAGAAATCCTTTATTTATTAATAAATGGATTATTGATGCAGCTGCTCGAGCCGGGGGTAAAATGAGTTCTTGCTCTCGGAGGACTACGGGTATTGACTGAAGTGCCTGTTACTGCGTATTCTTTTTCTCTCTCTCGGTGCGTTTGTTCGATGTTAATGGCGTTTGTGATGAGTTCGGTTTTAAAAGACACCCGAGCTTTGGGCTTTCCAGAGGAGAGGCGTGCTAGATCAACAAATAAACAACAACAACTGACTGGCTTCCCCGGTGTTGTGTATGTTTTGGTCAGAATGGAATGACTCTGGTATATAAGCATTTGATAGACTAACATTGTTGCAGGTTTGGCTTTTGTCTACTGGCTATTATCGCAGACACACACACACACACACACACACACACACACACACACACACACACACACATTTGTATCTCCTCTACAAACACATGACCTGAACTGAATGAGATGAATTGTAACCATGTTTATAATACTAATGATACTGCATTGTATAATTATTGATACGTGTTGTATAACTTTTGCACATAATGGATATACAGGAGTTTCGGTTGCTCATTTAGTATGTTCATAAATAAAGAAATAAACCAATATAATCAGGACTGGGGATGCCGGTGGGGGGTGCAGACACCCACGAGGTTGTGCCACCTGTACACCAAAACTAGCGCAAACATAAATAAGTTGTTGTGTTGACAACATATTGTGAGTTTGTGTACCTAGATGATTCAGAGCATATGAGCAACACGATCATTGTCGAGTTTGTGGTGTCGGTGTTATCGGAGACCCTGCTGAGCGTATGCATGTGTTAAGTCTCGGGTAGAGCTGGTATTATATATCGTTTTAAACAGTGTCGATGCCACTTTGTCTGTTTGTCTAGATTAGTACCGGCTGACTCACTTATACTATGTTCAGTCACGCACCCTTACTGAGTACTTAGACAGCCTTAGCCTTGTGGTTAGGGTACAGAACTAGTAATCCAAAGAAGACCAGTTCAAACATAACCGGTTTGAAGGTTGCTGCTGTTGGACCCTTGAGCAAGGCCTTTAACTCGACGTTGCTGAGATAAAGTATACCATAGAGATAGTTTATATGCCGTATACTGCTCAATCCTGGGAATGTTAATGTAAGATCCGAGTCATTGATGTCAGGTTATTCGAACACGCTTCTTACACAGCGATAACATTGCATTTCACTACTAAGCTAACATGGTTATCATCGTGCCATTCAAAACATGAGGTGGCACGAGGTGATTAAACTTCACTGGTGACTTAAAAGTAAATAGACCTGCATTACATTTAAACACATTAAGCATTTATAATAGTGAAAAAAGCATGATATACAAGGCTGCCTAGGTAGTGAGTGCCTTACATTTTCAAACACAGCTGGAATGTGGGAGTTTCACACTACACTGGTGGTCTACAACCTTTTTTTTTTACACCGCAGGGCCTTTTCATATAAGATTTATAAGATATATTTCACAAATCAACAGGAGAGAGCACAATTAAACTACAATACTGGTGCGTATTATACGAACTAAGTAGGAGCACGATCAGACTGGACATTCCTCCTTTCAGAGGACATTTTTGTCCCATAAATCCGCTACAATAGGTACAATAGGAAGTATATTATTAGTACAGTTAAGTAAATAAGTAAATTCAGTAAATAAATATTGAGTTAAAGTTTTTCAGAAGCATAGGGTTTAGTTTACGAATAATAACAATTCTTGGCATCATTAGTGTTACATTAGGCTGAGCCGAAAGACAGGGAGTCACAACTATAAATTAGCCCAAGAGTGGGATCATGGAGAGCTTTATGACAGCTTTATGATCCCCGGCAGTGCGAACGCAGTGGTGAGCTCACAGCTCCGGCATCTCCGAGTCAAATTTATGCTTCCTGACCGAAGGTTGCTTTAGATTACACCCAGGGCGTAGAAATTTGTAGCACACAATCCCAGGTCAGGTATAATTGTCTCATTAAAACTTGTTAAAGCAAGACAAATGTGTAGTAAAACGAGCAGTATAATAATAATAATAACAACAAAAACAACATAATAATACATGTCATGTTTGGAATCTAGAGTCACAAACATATCTCAAAAGCAGTCGGTCGACTGGCAGTGCGAATCAAATTAATGCAAAAATGTTATGACTGTTGTATTAGGAAGCAAATAATGTATTAAACCAATGCTGAAGATCTGAGCGCCCTGATTTAAAAGTTAGCTTCGGTCCAACAGTGGCTGCATGGTAGAGCTGGGATTCTAATTCTGAACTTTTTAATTGACCTTTTAATAGAAATCTAGAATACAGTACCGATGTGAAGACATTCTGATTGGTGTGACAGCTTTGACCCTAAAACATCAACCCTAATCTAGCACATAGTTGTCCATAACGTGTTCATATACTTTTGGTTAAAAAATGATTTAACTTCTGCCTCCCAAAGGAATCGAGAGATATAAAGCCTAGCTGTGGAAGTGGCACTAAATTGCGTCATCCTCCAACATGGCCGCATGCCAACTTGCAAACATGTTCTAGCCTTCATGCTGGTTTGATTTCAGACCATGGTGTGACAAAGAGCTTGACAGAAAGGTCTTAAATGCTGACACTACTGCCGTGTAGTTAGTGGACGAGTGCCAGACATGTCTAAATGGTCTTGTAGTTTCGTCTACGTCTGTCGCTGTTCTATAAATTTAGAAATTAAATGTCAGACTGACATCCAGACGACCATTTAAAGTACAAGCAGCCTTTACAAAAGGAGCCTTCCGGTTCTTTCTTTTCCCGTTTTTAAGACTCCCGAATGCTTCGTCTGCAGAAGTACTAAGTGCTACATGCACGGAAGCCTTGAAGCGTGAAATCAAACTGCATGGAATGCAGCAGTGCAGCATGGCTCCGAGCCAACCCTAAAACATCCATCCATCCATCTATTATCTACCAGCGCATAATCCTGTTTAGGGTCACACCGGGCGAATAAACTAAACACCAGAACAGGTCACTAGTCTGTTGCTGATGGATCGTGTAGTGTGAAAACCACAATGACTTAACGGCGACATAAGCCTCTATTAGTTAGAATAGTTATATAGGCTCTGAAAACAAGTCCATTAACTTGTTTGTTCAAAATTACTCTCATGTTAAAAGATCGCACCAGTTTTGTACTTGCCAGTTTCAGTCCCTTGGAAAATAAACCGTTTAGAAGGCACTCTTATGCAAATAAGCTGTTGCTAGCCACACCACATCCATTCCGTTTTTAGCTACTAAGCAAGGGTTCTATGAACATGACTTTTATTCTGATGTCACAATAAGGGAGGCTTCAAAATATTTTGACTGCTTTACAGAAATGGATAGAGGGGCCATTTTTACACTTGGAGTTATTAAGAGCAGTAGAGAGCCAAGTGGAAGTACAAAAGCAAGTTAAAATACATCTTAAAAGACTCAAATGCAAGAGTGTATGTTTATAAAGTTGAATGATAGTGTTCAAAAACGTACTATGCACTTATAACCGCACAGGCATCCCTGCTGTTGAACTGTACGATAACCTCAACAGGCATTCAATCACCCACCTTTCTGGCCGGTCGTTCTTGTTAGAAGTCAGATCCCAGTCTTTCAAACGGAAGCTGTCAATTTGGAGAGCCTGGCGTGCTTTGAAACGTCAAAACCCACAGTAAGATCCGTCGCCTGTGGAAAAGCCCGAGGCTAGAACGACCCTCGTGCCCTTGCAGGCCGGCTGAATTAACATCTGGACTCCCTTGGTGTGGTTCATAGAGTCACCGGCTAACACAGCGTTCCCCAGGGCAGGGTATCAAGAGGGCACAGAGAAATGTTTGAATGTTTTTTGTGGGGTTTGTAGGTCTGAAATGCCAGAGGAATGCAAATATACCCAGTTTAAAGAAATAAAAGATACACAAACGTGAAATTACACCCCCTGTGAAGAGCTTAGCACAGAGGATGAATTGATTCTTGCTGCTGAAGCTACCTGGTGAGTTGGTTAAAAATCACGTTAAAGGAAATTCAGATTTATGTTGATTATAGAAAAGCTGTCAAATAAACGTGGTTTGCTTTATTATTTCATTCATTTATACATGAACGATTAAAACGCAAATAAAGACATTAAGGGTATGTAAAGGCATAGACTAGTGAATGATGAACAAATGCAGTACAAATAGCTTTGTAGCAGTGATGATAAGCATGGACATCACTAACACTCACTAAGAACCAAGTTATGTTAAGCATTACTTACAAAACTTTATTGAGTTAAGCGTAATGCTAGTGAGTTATGCTAAACATCAGTGACATTCGGAAACTTTGCTTGCTTTGAAATGCTAATTATATTTTTGGGTTTGCCTTCATTAACCATGGTTACCGCCAATGAAACACATTGCGTCGCATCCAAAGGGTTTAACAGGCCAAGACATTACTGTTTGTAAGACAACTCCATAACCAACCATTTATTGAATCACCAAGAACTTAAAGGAGTCATTCATTTACGGTGAACTAGGCTTCAAGGCGGCCAAGAATGTTAAGCAAGCGTCAGGAGCATCTCCTAAAGAGAATGCAGCTACCAGATGGGGTCACCACCAGCGTAGAGCTTTCTAAGTAGGTGTGAGTGCATCTGAACGCACAGTAAGACCAAGGCTTTTAGAGGATGGCTTGGTGTCAAGAAAAGCAGCAAAGAAGCTTCTTCTCTTCAAGGAAAAAAAATAAACGGAACATGTCTGGATCGTATACGAGGGCTCGTCCACATTAGGTCAGACTGCTAGACTGTGCTCTTTTCCCCGTGTGTAAGCCAAAATGGTACATGGCTTTAATGATTAAAGACACTGCAGACAGTTTGAAATGCTTTTATGAAACACATCTATGGCCACAAAGCTTTTAATTCAACCTGGTATCGATCCAGGGCATGGCTTGAGTATTGTTTAAGAACTGGCGCATGCTTTTGTTTTTTGTGTCATATATTGAAGGGTACAAATGATCAAGATTTAGCATTCACAAAGCATTAAAGTTAAAGAGTTTTATTGCCATTTGCACAATGAGGAAACAGTTTTTATTGTACAATAAAATTCTTATTGTGCTACTTGCCAAGAATGAATAATAGAAGATTAAAAAGATTAATATTCTAGATAAAATGAGGTATCGTTCTATCTGCTATTAAATGTATTATAATACAGCAGTTGCTACATTAGTAAACTGTACAGTGCATGGTTATTTTTTTAGGTAGATTCAGTCCGTTGGCAGTGAAAGGAAGAAAAAAGTTTTATAACCTGGCGTGTTGCATTTCACACTCTTGTAACTCTGGAGGCTAGAAGTGTGCACAATCAGAAGTGTGAACAGTTGTGTGAACAGTTATTTCTGAGGTAGGTTCAAGCGTCTGATTGGATTTACATGGATTTACAACCTGGAAAGTGACACTTGACATTGATAAAAGCTGTCAGACGCTTGCATCCAGTCTAGAGTCACGTACAAGCTACCGCTATGTGGGCAAGTGGTGACTTTATTACGTCTGTTAGGTCCAACACAGAAGATGTGGGACCTTTTATTCTGGTTGGAAATGAACTGCTTTTTTGTGGTACTCTCAAAATGCATGTATACACCGTATTGGTCCGAGTATAAGCCGCACCCGAATCTAAGCCGCACCCTTACTTTAAGAGGGATTCAGAAAAATATATAAAAATTGAGAGAATAAAACTTGATCTAGTATTTATTCTCTTTGGACTGGTGTGGTGGATACTGGGCTCAAAG
>JAOTRQ010070812.1:0-12445 GCA_028565875.1 Hoplisoma paleatum
ATATATCACACTTAATATATATTATATTAAGTGTTTAGGCCAAGCATGAGGCATTTGGGCAAAATGAGGCAAAATGTATATGCCCAATTCGGACCGTAATCAGTTCGCGTCACTTATCGTAGGCTACTGTAATAATAAGTACACTAAATTGGGGCACTGCAGGTGTTATAGTTGCAAACTACCTAGGCCAATTAATGCAATTTGGGACACAGCCCGGAAAATCGTCGTAAACAAAGTTCAGAAGGAAAATGTTGGGGTGATAAGCATCCATTTCTGCAACCGTGCTCGTTTTGATAAGCTGAAAGTATTTTCAAGCTCTTTTTGTTTGTTGACGGTTAAAGAAATGTGAATTCTACTCATGGTCACATTTTAAAAAGCAGTATTAGCTAATGTACGGAGCCCCATGATGAAACATGTTGTGTGAGGGACAGAAGCCGATTGCGTCACAAACCACGTGCTACTGTAGTAATCAGTATACTCAATTGATAGACTACAAATGTTATAGATGCACACTGCGTAGGGCAACAAGAGCGGTTTGGGTCGCAGCCCGAAAAAAAAGCCTGCTTGTTTTATAACTTTAACAATTTAAAAGTACTTGTTGGAAGTTGTATCAACATCTACTTATTTTATTATTGTTTGCAACATATTACTTGTTTGCTGAGAGTGTGCTAGTAGGTTACAGAAATGTGAATGGAGTCAATTTCATACCACTAAAAGCCAATGGGCATTTTAATGTGATTTATTTGGGTTATTATTATTATTATTACTAGCCATCATGATGTTTCCCTTCACTTTCAAGCCCCCTTTTTTACTTTACTTGGCTTTCATTGTAAAGCATGTGAACTATAGTAGTGGTTTTGTATTGTACATAGCGAGAGCAATGCTCTGATATTGGTTCTCCTCGCTTAAATGGAATTTTAATACTTAAACAATGTGAATAAATAAAATACAACCGCACGTGAGCAGGCCGTTCAAAGAAAAGACAGAAATAGTGTGATTTATTGCGTTAGTATCAAAATGACCCAAGATTTGCGATTTATGCGCGGTATCAATGTTTTAATCATTGTCGTAATGATTATAGTACATTTCCTTGTGCAGCCCCGTTAAACTGTCAAATATATCCATTAGTACACATTTCTATACAAAGTGTAAACTGTCCCGAAGAACAAAGACGCATATGCGTTCACAAAACTTGTCCATTCGTTTCTTACATTCTTTATAATGGTGGTATGGATAAAGTTGAATGATTTTGACTTGGGCAATAAAATATTACATTACTACAATGCTGCCATTGAGCACAGGAGTAAGCCATGTTTGTGTTTAAGGTATGCACAGCCCTCAAGTGTGTGTATGTCTTCAGCATGAATGATACCTAGTGAGCGCTCAAGACAATTGTACTCAACACCAGCCTATGTATGTCTAAATTCATAGAATGTCTCAAACTGCTTCCTAATGAAATGTTTCCAAGTTTCAAAGTAAGAAACGTATTAGCTAGTGTGTATCTCTTGCAGCGTTGAAGGCAATCCCAACATTCAGTGCGGCACAATTGTTTTCAGTTAATGACGACAATGATGGACAAATCAAGCTTGATAAAGTTCTTTTGAAATGTTAATAAATGATCATTGTGAATTCTCACCATTTTCTGAGCAATCGAGGGTCAACGGCTTTGCTCAGTGGTGGTAGTGGGGTTAGAACCGGTTACCTTCTGATCTCTAGATCAGTACCTTAACCACATAGCCATCACTGCCTCTATAATAAAGACAACAAAAGAATCAGAGCACTTGAACATAGTGCTTGAAGTGTGCAATTTAGCGGTTTGAGATACACCTTATGTCTTATTAGGATCTTCTCTAATTAAGCCGCTGGCTAATTAAGCAGTAAACAGCAAGGCTAATCATTTTTAGCAGACCCTTAAACACATTGTTAGGTTTTTAGCAAACACTAAAACACAAACCAGTCCAGCCTGGATATTTGCCTAGATTAGATTGCGTAAAACATTAGATTAATTATGTTTTAAACAGTGGTGTTCCTGTGGCCATTATCCAAGCAGATGCCAGCTGCTCAAAGTACTGAGGCTGTCGGTACATTTGGGACACAATCTTCCCAAATATTTTTTCTTTTTTAATTATTAATCATTTAGATTAAATTTATATAAATGAATTGAGTCTTGGGGTTTGATATCAAACAGCCTTCAGAAAACATCAATTCTCCTACCTTGAATCTCAATGCAAAAGTCAAATCTTCAAGACATTGCTACTACAAAACTATTTTCCCTCTAGGGACGTCCAAGAAGAAAAAGCCATGTCTAAAGCTCTTTGACTCCCCGGAGCCACCGAGAAAGCCAATATTTTCACATAAAGGAATTTTGGAACAGTGGAGAACAGTGACTGGTGGAAAGTGGCAAGACTGCTGTTCTCTCCAGAGACTCAACACACAAATAAACCCAGTCACATAGAGACTATTGACACCTCAACTAAAATCAGCATTTATGTCCCCACAGTACAAAGGAGTTGAGACAATAATGAGATTCGTGGGAGAAAATTCTCATTGTGCTCACTTTTTTGGAATGACTTATGTGGTTAAAGGTTAAGCAGCATATCAAAATAGGGGAAGTCATAGCCTACCGGGTTAATCAGGTTAAGTTAATGCTGTTGGACCCTTGAGCAATTTTGCTTAGATTGTATTTTGCAAGATGCTTTGGATAAATGCTGAAAATGTAAATGCAAGATCATCAATTAATAAGTGATGACAGTGGAACTTTATTCCTCCTTTACTAGAAAATTCTTAAAAAGGATGAGAGGCCACCTGTCTGTAAACAGGTCAGCAATTAATAACCAAAAATAAAGATAATGGATGTTTCGTAGGGGTTATATAAGTCTTGTATATAAGTCCCAACGGAGCACCTTGAGGTGAAAGTCTTAGTTGAGGGTAATATACGTACTACTGCCTATTATAATTGCTAAATGCTTCTGGAAATATTAAACCCACACTGTCGAGTCATATGATTATGACTGCCAGCTTATATCCAAGGTTATTGCCTTGTGCAGCAAGCACATGACCTAGAGGGGCTGGGAATGACGCAGCAAGGTCCTGGTGGGCTCTTACCGATATCTGTACTTTTGCTGTCTGCATTTCATCTCATAGCTGCTAGATGGTTTGTGGGGGGGAATCTATAGAGCAAACAAGACCATCAAAGAGTGCCATACAGACACCCCATCAGGTTAACGTCTCTGTAATTAGTGGCTCAGGATAGTACTTGGTAGTCTAGATCATGCTCTTCTAACCAGTGTGGCACATAGCTTGTGTGACATGTCACGTTTGATTTACGAGATCTGCAATAATGGATACGTACACAATCGGTTGAGAGTGCCTTCCACAGCATATATACCTGAAACGTGGCTTCCTTTATGGCTTTCTTCATGACTGGAGTGTGTGCTAATATATCGTCGTTGTATTTTCAGCTGGATTATAAATATAAAGCTCTGGCATGACTGGATCAATGATATTGACATTAACTCTGAGTGAAACCAGCACACCTTACAGGAGCTCAAAGCAGCATTCAGTCACAATATAAAATCAGGACATTACCCAGTATGAATTCTTAATCCATTCAATAAAAATAATCACGATGTGTAATGTCGTCTAGTACAAAGATTTCCGTGTCGCGTTCATGGATTGTAAACATCAAGAACGTTTGCTCTTGTCGAGTGTGACAGCTATATAAAACTCAACAGTCTAAATGCAAAGCCAGAAAAATCAGGCTACACACAAATCTGCACAAATGCTACACAGAGCACCAGGAACGCTACAGCAGGTAATGTGCAAAACACTGGATGAATTACATTACAGATGGTACACCAACCGATCCAATCAGAAAGTTCGTAAACTAATAACTAATACCTGTCTTTTATGTTGTGCCGTCTATTAGTCAAATATTCTGGACATTAATCAAGTCAAATTACTTTCTCTGAGTCAACAAAGAGACCAAACATGAAATGCAGCAATTAAATTCGAATGTTAACCTAGTCGGGGTGTTTTTAGCAATGTGTTGTGTTCTATCACCTTTCCTATTAATGAGGTTTTTTTTACTGGCTGGGAGTTAAGGACACTAAGTGGATTTTTAATCATTCTTGTCTGATAAGGTTGCCAAGGTCTGAGATTTGTCCATATATATATATGATGTTGATGCCTATGTTGAACAGGATACAAATTTGGACCATTAAAAACAGAGCACACACATGCAAACTGAATCACCGAATCAACAGTCAGAAAAGACTCTTTCCAAATCAATTATTCATTGAAATCGAATCAGGTAGCTGTGCTCTTACTTACGGTCAAGATTTATTGATCTTGCTCGGTCTGTTTCATTTTAGGTGTCATGCATAAAAAGCACCATGAATCCGTTCATTTGTTGAAGAGATTCAGTCGTGGTTCAAGCCTTGAACAACTGCAGAGAGTAAAACTGAGATTTTACTATCTCTCTTTTATTGATAGCTGTATAAGTGGCATTAGTGAACGAATTACCAGTGTGGAGGTTTAACCACAAAAGGCAGGAGGATAAATGAACAAAAACAGCTTTCATTAGTTGGGACAACAAACAATGAAATGTATTTTTAAACTCTGGAAATATTCTGGGAAACATACTAGAAATGCCTCGAAGATAACGTTAGATTATATCTCTAATCTCTAACACGTCATCATAGCTAGAATGATTTTAGTAAAGCATTAGCTAATATTGATTGTTTATCTTTTTTAAATACTCATTTAGTTAAAATGTATTTGCCCAGTGTGTGTCTCATCGTGACAGTAAATGATATTAAGCAGTGGTGAAAGTAAATAATGATGCGATTTTGAGATTTTGATTCCATGGCACATGTTGATTTAGTGAATCAATTTAGCTGAATCAAGTATCGGGTATTTTTTAACACAAAATGTGGAACCAGCATTTTTGGGCTTAGTTTACACCTACTCTAGAAATAAAAGGGTATTCTTAGTTTAGAAGAAACACATTTTATTTCAAGTGTTGCTTGTTTGTGTTTAGTTAATGATTGGCATATTTGGCAAATCCAAGTGTTAAACCATTAACAGTTTACTAGGTTGGACCCTGGGCATCTTTTTTATATGACAGCACTTAAGCCTATTGGGAGTACACCTCTGTTCTATGTGTCAGATTTATTTTTACTCATGTGTCGATTTCTTGGCACTGTAGATGTAAGAACTGTTTGTGACTTGGTTGGAACTGACGGATGTTTTAGGTCTTGGAAAAAATTGCTCATTAAACTGAGTCAGTCTTGCCAAACATTATTAAAAACAACCTAAACATTCCCAGAAGATTTTAATCTAACACTATTTTCAAGCTCATTGGGTCTATAGGAAAGGTGATACAACTTCTATTCAAGCGAATAGAAACCATTACGCCTTTGTAAAAGTGTCAAATCCAGAATTTGAACATGATGTGGCCAAGAGAGACGCAAAACGCATCCAAGGATATTTCAAAACAGCTGGCGAAAGGTGGAAATTTTGGGCTTACAGAATGTACCAAGTCTTCGTTGCAACATCTGTATATCCATCTAGAAAACATTCTCCTATTTACAGCTTGTCAAATATATTCAAGAACGCTTCCTTCTGCTCACGTGTCCAATCCAGATTTCCATCCACATGCACGTCTGCATGTTCGTTAATTCCCATCTGACAAAGTGATTTCCCACTTTCGTTTACTGTGAGTTCTTCAGAGATTGACCACAGGAATTCTGCAGATAGAAAAAGAATCAAAGAAGCAGAGTAAAGTGTAAGGAGTTTGTCTTGTGTGAAATTAGCTTTTAAATCCTCTAGCTTGTTAAAAAGGAAGAGAGAGATTTCACCAACTAGATTATTTCTCAATATTTTCATCCTGGTGTAAATCAAGTATCATCACATACTCATACATAGGGATAGTGTAGCCTAGTGGGTAGAGCGTTGGGTTAAGAACTGAAAGGTTGGGGGTTCTCTGGCTCTGCTACACAGCCACTGTTGGGTCCTTGAGCAAGACCCATTAACCCTGTCTGCTCCGGGGGCGCCGTACTGCGGCTGACCATGCGCTCTGACCCCCAACTTCCAGACAAGCTGGGATATCCGAAGAGAAACATTTTATTGTACTGTACATCCGTATATGTATAATGACACAATTTGAATTATTATTATTATTATTTATTATACTAAGTTCAAACAAATATTTATAAAAAAAATGTCAGTTAAATTTTTCATTTACATTTTTACACCTTTATCCAAAGCAACTTGCAGTAGTTACAGTACAGTAGTAGTACAGTTTACAGTCTGACTAATCGAAGGTTAAAGGCCTAGCTCAAGATCCCAACATCAGCAGCCTAGCATTGGTGAGGTTTGATCCAGCACCATTCTGATTTTTAGCCCTCTATCTTAACCACTAGGCTCTAAGACAGTCTCTGCATGCAAAGGGAGTGATGACCTAGAGTTTAAGTTACTGAGCTAAGGATCGGAAGGTTGTCTGTTTAAGCCCTGAATCATCAATTGCTGAAAAGGATGTTCTATAGTAATTGTAAGTCGATTTGGATGAAGGGATCTGCTGTATCGAAATGTTTATAAATTACAGCTAAATGCTGTAAATATAAAATGTAAACACATGGCAGACGTGGGATTCAAACTCACACCCTAGTTAGAAATTATAAGTTTGCCACAATCTTTTGTACATAGGGTTTCGTAAATATTGGTTTATAAGGCAATTATAAAGCTTCATTATTATCAACTATAGACCTTAATGTACAAAAAAAGACAAAAATCACGCAGCTGCTGCTATTACATCATTCTTGTCTCTCACAAATTTTCAGACCTTAACTCAAAGTTGTCATTAAAGATCGTGAGTAGACCCACTATACAGACATTACCTCTCTCTGTCAGGGAAGGATGGGGTACTCTGAAGTGTGGTCCTGCTATCCTCTTGGGCCAGTGATCGATTGATGGAGCTGGACATAGGGCGCTGAGGTGGATGCTGGGAGAGGCTGCGGTCATAACTGAGAAAGAGAATAAAATGAGAAAACGGAGAGCATGCTCACAGAGCAGTTCATACCGGGGAAACACAAGCAGGACTGAAACCAAGTACAGAGCTACAAGCTAGTTAATACAGCCAGTGTTCATTACAGACGGCCATAAATTAAACCATCTGCATTCGTCCAATTCCAGCCGACACTTTATTATGTTCGAGCTAGACAGGGAGAGAGCTACAGGTAGACAGTGCCAGTATCGCTCATGTAATATTCATGCACACACAGAGCGGGTAGAGGACCAGATCTGGTCCTGCTCAGAGTAAGAAGCAATAACGGGGCGCCGGGTCGTTAGGCGAACAGGAGGCCGACGCACCCAGAATCCGTAATGCATCGGAGAGGGAGTGTATATGCTTGATCTTTCCACTGAACAAATTGATCACGACTCGGTTAATCTGACAATAAGCAGCGCTGCTTGATCTATGTGTGCAGTAAAAAGGCTCGGTAATCGTTCACAGACCAAACAAAGCTGCTATGCACAAAGCAGACACAAATTAATCCAGTGAGCAAGGGAATAGAACCATGAAAAAAATAAACCACAATTATCTGAACGTGTATTCTTGCCGGCTATCAATGCCGTTGGTAAAGGATGGGCTATAAAACTGATTGCAAAATCATCTTCTCCTCCTCTTATTACAGAAGGATATTATTATGTAAAAATATTCAGGATGGCCGTCGTATCCATTTGCATGTAAAACCAGGGACATTAAAAAGACCTTTTCAGTGAGTGTTTCAGGATAAATGAACAGTTTTACAGCCATGCTGTGATTTAATAGCTGCACTAACTTTGGGCTTAAAATTGGGGCTTAACTGGGGCTGAGAATGAAGTCTTAATAGAGCAATATTAATATGAGAGTAAGTATAATTAAAACCTGTCCTTGTGTTTAAAACAGGATCACAGAGCACCCTTAGTTGTACTAAATAATGCAGTCATGGCCAAAGTTGTCGGCACCATTGAATTTTTTCATTCAAGTATTGATTTAAACTGATGCTGTCCTCGAGGAAGATCAGCATCAAGACTCGTCTCTGTACTCGCTCCTAAGTGGTGGTACGAGCTTCTGAGTCCCTTTATGACTATAAAAAGAGATCATACTAACACTTAAGCAACTAACTTACTCAAAAAACAATTTTTTTTAAATCAGACTTTATATTGTCTACAACTATTGTCTACTTAAATTATGGGATGGTAATGTTTATCAGTATTGAAGAACTTATGTAAGTTGCTCTGGATAATAGCGTCTGCTAAACGCTGAACATTTAAATGTAATGTTTGTCAGCAGATGAGGGTAAACACAAACATAGCAAAACCCTCAGAAACTCAATACCTTTTATAATTATAGTGATGAATTACTTCATGGAGCAAATGACAGACACAGAACTATAACAGGAAAATGATGGTGTTAAGGCGACGGTATTAATCATCTTCAGTCAGCTCACTTTAGCACAAAAAAATCAGCTACAATAATGTCTAGTTCACACTTGCCCTGAATTTCACACAATGACTGATCGGCGCTAGGTGTGCAAGCTCAGAAGTTTGGCATTCGCTCTGGGATCAAATCTCGACTCAGTCGATCACAGCTCACTGATCAAATTCACCAGCCATTCGTAACAGTAATGGCAGTAATGAACTATACAAGTTTAACTTAACTTTAATTAGAGTAACAAATGTTGACAAAATAATTGAAATGCAAACACATCGACATGTAAATACAATCTAAACATCATTATGCATTAACTAGGGGTATAATAGACTAAATCAAGTTGGGGGAGGGGGGGGAGCAACAACGCTAATGAAGTTTATGTGGTCGTGTCTGGTCATGACATGGTGTTTACAGAGCACCGACCTGCCATGGGCCCAGGAAAACCTTTGAAATAAAATCTATATATTCCACCAGACGAATTTCATATCTCAGTAGCGATATTGCATCATTTTTACTCAGCCTGAAAAGCACTGGATTCAGGAACTGATGAAATCGATAAATCTTCCAGAACAATCTGTAGGTTTGATGAACTGCTAGGTTTAAGATAATTTAACCAGCAAACGTTGATGTGCGTGCAGACAGCTACTCGATAACATTCAATAGAAAGCTACAAAACACACTTGTCCATACTGCTTCCACTTGATTACTAGACAACTGCAAGGAAAGCTGATGTTCCGCATAGTTAAGTCTGATTGCACACACACATACACACACCCGTATACCCATATGTTCACACAATCAGTCTGTGAGTTTCAGTTTGGACACCAGTTTCCAAGTTGTTGATTTTTTTATGAGAATCTGTTAACATACGTTCTGGATGGAACAACCTGGGTTTGAACGATGCCATTATAGCAGGTTTATAAACTATTGTAAGTCGTCATAATACACTATTATATGCTGCACATAGCTCATTTGGACGTCATGTTTCATTCAGCTGGCTTTGGATGACATATAAGATGTGTAAGGCGCTCTGAACCTTCCCTGGTATGGATGGGAATTTCCAGCAAGACAGTGTGGCACAGGTACTACCCTGCTCCTCTAATTCAGCAGACTTGAACTCAATTGATCATCTGTGGGACCACCTTTATGGCCATGTTCGTTTTTATGGATCCTCCCCTAAACAGCTTCCAACAGCTGTGTGTTGCACTGCAGTCGAATGTCTCCAGGTGCTTGTGACAACCTACCCCTTAATCACTCCCAGCCTGCCCAGCGTCCGGCCATGCTGCACACGGCGGTTACTCTGGACATTAGCTGGTCAACATAATAATGTGACTCAAGAGTGTAGTCAGTGTCAGTTCTGGCTTTAATCTATCAACTGTAAGACTGGGAGTTTCACAGCCACTGTTGGGTCCTTTATCCTATCTGTTCCCGGGGAAGCGTACAATGGCTGATCCCAACTTCCATACAAGTAGGTAGAGGCAAAGAAGGAATTTCGTTGGAGTGTACGTCTGTATGTGTAATGACAAATAAAGACGTTTTATTCTGTATTCTATTTTAGTTAAGTTGAACCAGAAAAGGTCTAGTGAGTAAGGTTACGGTCTCCTGATTCTAATCCCCCTCCGTCAGACATGTGTGCAGTATCCGACTGCATCATTCACTTTCAAAGGCAAGTTCATATACGAATCGACTTTGTGTATAGAGAGCCACACCCTCGTCACACATTATCCCGAAACTTTGTGCAGACACTGTTAGTCGGACAGTAGAAATTGTAATTTCTTAATTTATAAGGAATTCCTTATTTGACTTTCACCTTGTATGAAAAAAAAGTCGATCATTGTTCATTTAGGTGTCCAGCCGAGCTGATTTGAGCGGCTTTAAAACTCAGAAATATGTTTATACATGTGATCGGCTTAAATACGGAATAATCGGAAACATTGTCTACACTTTTACACCATGTAAATAAAAAAAATCGACTTTTAAACAGACTTTTAAAAATACAGTTTCTTCAGTTTAACAGTATATGTATGTAATTGATTCAAATGAGCTGTGTTGTTTTATTCTATTAACTACAATAAGAGTTGGAATAGAGTAAATGTAATTCATCTATAATATTGCCTATTTTGATCAAACACATTCACAAATTGTAAAATAATTTAAAAAAAACTTATGTTTAAAGTGCTCTGTTTTTTCTAAAGCCATATATATCAGATTCTGGGCTGATGTAACTTATTTTGTTCTTAGAGAATCGATAAACCCAACATTGAATTACAAAAGAAGTGTCCACATTTTAGAGTTTTCAACACAGTCACACACACACACACACACACACACACAACATCTCCAAACACACAGAAAAGGCGGCCGAGCGAATGACGAGAGGCGAGAATAAAGCTCTGAAATCCCCTCACCAGAACTTGGCTGAAATGATGAGTGCCGAGAAAATCAGAAGGGACGAGATAGTCACGGTCACATAGAACTGAGGATCCACTAGAGAGACAGAAAGAAAAAGAGAATCAAATAGATTGGAAAATGTAAACAGGAGGACTGAGAATAAACAACAGTTTGAAACAAGGCACTAGTGAAGGAGCGTAATAAAGAGCAGAGAGGACAGGGTGTAAGATATATAACTACAATAAGGCAGCAGCTAAAATGATTCGTTTCATCTTTTCCTTTTGTTTGCCTTATTCCTGGAAATACAGAGCATTACCATCGGCTTCTGTAAAACCGGCTAAGAAAGATCATTGAAAAATATTCTTGTGCTTAAATAGAAAAATATTATTTAAAACGCCCTCAATGCAATAAGATAAAACACCAGACGCAGCCAGAACGGTGGCTGAATGAGTAGCTCTGTCTTTATGGATTGCTCCTCGCCCCATGAATCCTTTTCTATAAGCAGTTTGTTATGATCTAATAATGTCTGCAGGTGTTTTCTCTAGGTCCTTCGATTACACACTCCAAAATAGAACTAGAATGAGAAATAACCGTGCAAAACTAGAGTTTGTAGTGCATAGTAAAGGGAACTGTAACATCATAACACGATAACTGCTGTCATTTAAAGCTTAACCAGTTTAATAAACCAACAACCAATCAAAATTCACCCAATCTGCTTTTGGTTCTCCAAAATTCTGTGCCCATTTTTATTCCAGTGCCAACTTTACATCGTTGGGTGGCAGACATGAGCCCCCCTACGCTGAGACGTAATGGAGTGAGCATACTTGTAGTTTAAGTAGCTGCTCCCTACATATGGCGGTGCTTTGATGTTTACGATGTTTCAATCAAGCAATGAATGCTCGATATCAATCAGCGAAAAAATCTACAACGACGACCTTTCTCGCTCTGTGCATTCCTAGAGAGTGAACACAAACGTGACAGAACCCTTAGAAACTCGACGCCCTCTAGCGTTGTGGCAGTGAATTAATTCATGGAGCCTCATGACCTCGACGCAGAACTATAAAAGGAAAACGACAATATTGAGGCAACAGCGTGTGAAGTATATCAGCCTTAAGTGTGTAGCATTGTCGTCTCACAGGAAGAAGGTCCTGAGTTTAATCCCTAGGTGAAGCGTTCCTGGTCCTTTCTGTGTAGAATGCATGTTTTTTTCATGTCTGCACGGGTTTACTCCAGGTGCTCCGGTTTCCTCCCATAGTGCAGGCCCACAAATGACATGCAGACAGGTAAATGTGTGTTTTTGTTTATGTGTCTGGGGGGATATTAAGTGCATTTAGTGGATGCATAGTACATAGCTTGTGTGGAGGTGGCCAGAAAGGGCAGTATGTTACTGAGAACTTAAACCACCATACCTGGGGATGGAACCCCGGTCCGTCTTGCCTTGCCGCCCTTTAATTGTAATGTAGTGTGTAGTTGCATGGCGCTGAAAGTTTTCTTCTTTATAGTCTATCTATTTTACCCTTCAGTCGAATTCGACCCTGGGTTACTCTGTGGACCGTTACCGATCCCCAGAGTATCTCG
>JAOTRQ010070822.1:0-12445 GCA_028565875.1 Hoplisoma paleatum
GAGGCCAAAAAAAATTAGGTAGAATGGTGCAGAGAACCAGAAATGTAATGTCCTCATATGAGGATGCAGGGTCTCTAAGTGACTTAAGTTGGGTATTTACAACACAGCAGATAACCATTTTCTAACATCATTATAGTTAGCTAAACCTTTAGAAGTGTGTTCTTACAAGAGGCTGCACGGCTCTATTTTGGTTATAATAATGAATAAAAGAATATTTCCCAACAATTACACAAAATGTTGATCTAACTGAACGTACTAGGGGTGTAACAATACACTCAACCCACAATGCAATATCATTCACGATATTGGGTTCACAATCTTTTTTCAAGGAAAATTGTGATTTATTCTAATATAAATCATATTTAAACAATGTCCTTTTGTTTTTGTGCATACTATGTCTAAAAATACCATGTTTTATGTTAGAAAACAAAACATAGCTCCAGCACTTTCTGCTATTTAAAGTGAATCTGTGCGTCCTAAATAGTGCACTTGCACTCTTCAAACGCAATTTTTTAGTGCGTTTTCGTGTGTGCGTCGAATGGCGCCCTTCCAATTGCTTAAAAAAATACAGCTGCCTTTATATTTTTGCAACACAAGGGGCAGGTTTGACTGGTTAGTAATGGGCATCGCTGAATCATGAAGCTGAGGAAACTGCTTCATAGAAATGAAGGTCGTGTTAATAAAGTGATTTGTTAGTATGTGGTAAACAAAAGCAAATGAATGCATACAAATTTATGATCTAAACAAAAACTGGCTGATATTTTGGCGGGTTCGAGAATCTTTATCCAATGTTAGTCTGTCACTTCCCCGAAGTGTTCCATTTTTCACACTTTCCCATAAAAGTGTGCACTATGCATTTTTGTAAGTGTGTGGTTTGGGGCGCACCTAATATCTCCAACTAGAATGATTTAAATTGTGCCCCTAGTGCATTGTTACATCCCTAGAAATGTACTAATTGTAGTTTGTCCCATGTTCTAGCAAGAATTTAAAACAAAATGGAAATGTAGGTTTGTTCTGGTTTTCCTGCTTCATTTGCCCCCTCCTTTCTCTTCTTTCTTTCTTCTTCCCTTTCTTTTTCTGTCTTGTCTCTTTTCCCTCTGCTCAATTTTCCTTTCTGGTGCATTCAGCCTTTGAAAGCACCCTCCACACCCCTCCACCTCCAGATTGTACCAAGAGCTCTGCTTCCTCATCTCCTGTATCACCTTCCACGCCCAACTATCCTCCACCTACCTCATCACCTTCAGGAGTAATGCCACCCACCCCGCCTTTGCGCCACTCTGCCTCTCGCTTTGCCACCTCCAAAGGCTCTGCCTTTCACCCAGTCCTGCCCCATTATGCCACCGTCCCTAGACGACTGCCGGCTCAGCCTACACCACTAGTCCAGCCGCCTGTCTCAGCTTCAACTCCACCTTCAAAATCTGTGTTCTGCCAGTCTAACAGTTTTACTCCCTTACCTCCCTCGCCGCCAGTCATGATCAGCAGTCCACCTGGCAAAGCCACCGGGCCACGTCCCGTCATTGCTGTCCCAGCCACAAGCCCACTGTTTACACACTCGCACTCAGCATCCAATGGGCCACCTGCATCTAACCAGTACCGTACTTCCTCACCAGTCTCTGGTCAATCTCTCCCCTCACCGCCAACCCTTCCACCACCCCCCCCTTTCCTACCACCATTCAGCAATTCTGTACCATCCCATGTGTCCTGTCCTTTACCCCAGCCTCCTGTCATCCCTTCTCCTTCTACAGCCTATCCCGCCAATGCTGAACACTCTGTAAACTCCGTGTTGGGAGACTCTTCTGCTCCAAAGTCGGGTAAGGCCTCTTCTGTCTGTCTCTCTGCCTCCACTAACCCATTAAATCGGGAAGGGGGTTACTGTGAGGGGCAAGAGACTCTCAATGCATTCCCAGTGGATGTGATTTGGTGCATTTGCTGAAAATGATTGTTTTATTATTATTTTAGGGTCGCTCACTTGCAGACTTTGAGTCTTGCTGTGCTTGACTGTGTGTGATGCTCTTCATCATTTAGTTATTGGATGCTTATTGTTCGTTTTGGCATGGCATGAGTGTGTTTTCATGAGCGTGTTTTTAAAATGTGGATATTAGTATCTCAAACCATCTTTTATTGTAATTTCAATTTACAAGTTGAATGTCACTTTCCAGTTTTGTATGTTTCATTCAAATCATGTCACCTATGTTTTGAGGTTTAAGTGTTTTTATACGTCAGTATCTGTTTGGGTCTTTCATCGTTCAGTATAAAATACGACACCCAATTAGATTTTTGTTCTTTTTAGCTCAACTACTACTGTTGAATTACAACATAGAGGTTCAAAAGTTTTTGATATTTATTTGTGTATTTACAAAAAAATATATTAAATGGAGCCTCATTTATCCTACTAATATCAATCCATGTTGCTTGCATGACCAGTCCTTTTTGTTAATGCTTAATAAATATTTAATTTATACAATGTAATTGCCTTCTTTTAATTAGAGTAAGGACAAATGTTTAACTAAGCGAAATTAAAATATGGTATTAGATGGCACATCACTATAAGTGCAACTTATCATTTTATGCACCTTCAATCACCGGTTATATGTTGTAATAGTAGGTGGCTTTTTTGATTTGCCTACTCACGAAGATCAGTATTCTTGCATGTACCTCGTACATAGAGTTGTTTCTTACAAGTGTCCATGTGAGCACACCTCATTTATTTCTTTTTGATTTTTCTTTCATATTTCTTTACGATTTAGTATCTTCCACTGCTGTGGAGCATTTCATTGCATTCAAGGAGAGCAAGACACTACTCACACCTCCTCTGACATGCCCACAGCTTTCCTCTTTTCAGAGATGCAACTTTGCACAGACATTTCGTCTGCTAACCAGGGTTTCTGCATAGTGTATTAAGATCCCACCCACATATAATCCGGTCATCACATTTGCCAAGTCCAGATGACCAGTGGCAAAGCCAAGTTTCAAAGATCAGAATCTTGTCACTGATGTGCTACCTAGAATGTTATGGTTATTTAATTTAAACTAAAAGTAGACACTTTTATTGTCCAAGTAAAGATCCATATCCTTTCATAACATATCAAAAACGATCATAAACCTCTTTTGACTTCATGAACTTGGCATCTGTTTGCAGTTTAAAAAAATGTATTGACACTAAATCAATTAGCTTACTAGAATATACTTATGCTAATCTAAAAGATTTGTGAAGTCTTACCAACTTTAAAAGTAATCGTATAAATAAATAAAAAATCGTAAAAAAAATAATTTGATGAAATTCATGTTTCTTTTATTTCTTTTGTACAGATAGATATAAAACATAAAACATACAACTTATTGATTGTAAAATAAAACTGTCTTTTTACAAGCTGTACTATTCATACCAATTGTCATTTGTCAATGTGTATTTGTTGACATTTGTCAGTAGTATCTGTTAGTGTTTATCATCATCAATGAATACCAGTATTGGACATTGTAGTTTTTATGCCGAAGACCGTTAAATATCATTAGAACTCATTCTTTTATACATTCATTGTAGACAGTATGATGATATTTATTTCTGGTCACATTTATTTCATTTATTAATTAACATCCATTCATGCATATAAAGTCTGCAATACATTCTAAAAAAAAAGTCTGAACAGCAAAGCATTTACTGCTTTATGTCGGTCACCAATCTTTTTTGCAAAAATTACAACGACTTATGGAATGAAGGAATATCAAGAGAATTGAATGTCCAGACAAAAAATAATAGTCTTGCTTTCTGCAAGTAAAGATACAAGTGCCGGATTTTATTTGCATTTCCCTCCATAGTGTTTCAACCTTTTCTCTTTTGGGATGTATGTGCAAGCTATTTATGTCCAGTCTGAAGCAGCTATTACATTATTCTCACATTATTCCAGTCTAAGATATTTTTATTGCATGAAAGTATTGTAAACATAAACCTATTTTCATTTTTTAAAAGCCTCATCAATGTTTTGCTTTTAATGTAGATCAGTCTTGTACTGTACTTCATTAAATTTCATCATGATGTGTGCATGAATGCACATTTTAATTGTTTCTTTGCTGAATGACAACCATGTTCATGTAGCTTGATTGGTTCAAACTGGTTTAGTTTGAATCAGAGCAAAGTGTAAACTATGACGCAGTATAGTGAAGACATTAAAGGACCTGGTTGCATAAAACACTTTATGGGAATTATACCCTTAAGTTCTCCATTAACTTTTGCTTAAAGTTAAGAGTGTGTTGCATAAAAAGTAGTAAAAGAGTTTTCATGAAATGCTTTTAGGGGAAACGCTTAAATAATCCCTTAAATATTGCATAAAGTTCTCTTACAGTAGATTATTTTGTATGTTATTTAAGAGACCCAATTCTCCTTTTAAACTCAAGAGAATTTTGTGCCTGTTTTGGAGACTTTTGAAGACTTGAAGATGATGGTATAAGAGGGTTTTTTCAAGATAGTGAAAATCCTCAAGAGTGATTGAGCTCATATGAGCTCATAAAAAAATATAATCCGAAATTACTAATGAGTTTAAAGCTCCCACATAACACCGATAACGGCAGTTTTACAGACTGATAGCGGTGTTATGTTGTGAAGAGTTTTTGGTCTATTGTTATGTTTTATGCACAAATCTTTTGTGTCTGTGTGGTGCTGTAAATTCTCTCCCCTGCGTTCTTTCCACTTTCACAATAAGACTGACGTTTGAATATGTTTTTATTTACAATTTCTGTTATATAGGCATGCATGTAACATCCTATATTCTATTTTTCTTTACATTAAACACCATCTCAGGATCTAAAGCAAAATAAAGACTCTGACAGTGAGGTGTTCCTTTAATACAAAGGCGTGTTGCCATGCAGCTTTGGAAAAAAAAACTCGACCATAATGATAAAAGTAACTAAAACACATTTAAATACTCTAAATACAGATTTTATACTTTTACTTCTAACAACCTGAAGTTGCAATAATTGTATAATTGTTGCAATCTTGAAAGTGGGCAACAAACCTTCCACTGCCTCTAAAAAACAACCCATTATTGTTTAATAATTACAACAATCCGGTTATTGTTAGTGGAAATATCAGCATCGTGATTGAAGAGCCATTAAACAATTTATGCTGAAGCGTCGTTGTTATGGAAACCGTCAAACATCACTGCAGTCAAATATTATTGTTCTATTTTTTTTTTCTTTAGTTAAGTGAAGTGTTGGGGGTGGGGGGTTTACTTAATGTGTTTTATGCAACTGGGCCTAGAATATTGTGACACACCTGAGAATGCTGAGAATATTAATTCGACCCGATCTTGCAAATTGCCCATTTAGCACGGTAGGTATTTAGCTAGGTAACATAAATAAATGTTGAAGCAAAACAGTTCAAAAGATTATTATGGATGTCCGTAAACTTTCTGACCTACTTTATTTACTTACATGCTTCCCTGAACCAAGTGCTGACACTTTCTTTTTTCCTTCCACAGAATCGGTCCAGGCAGTTCCTACCCCACCTCCTCCACCTCCTCTTCCACCTGGCTCCACTGTGACCCCAACCACTCTTGGGATTTCTGTTTCTGCCGCCCCCCCTCCTCCTCCTCCTCCTCTTCCACCCACACTTACCCCTACAGGCCCACCTCCTCCTCCCGGACCACCACCTCCTCTCTCTAGCCAGGCTCCACCCCCTGCCCCTCTTCCACCTCCAGCCCCACCTCTGCCCTCTGGGCTCTTCACTCCTTCGCCAACTAGTGATGAAAACAAGGCTTTGTCTGGCCTGGCAGCTGCCCTCGCTGGCGCCAAACTGCGCAAAGTATCAAGGGTAAAGCAAACAAATGGCTTTTTATTTTTAATTATCACATTGGTATAATAAAACTGTTTGGACTATGTACTAGACAGTACCTCAATAAATATGCGGTGCAAAACACATGCTAGTCAGGAAAATGGTTTCAAATAATGCATATACTTGTACATAAGACAAATGGTGAAGTACATTTGAGTCAGGAAAAAGAATAATCTGTGTGGCTCAGTATGCATAGTGTGAAACAGTTAAGCCTTTAAAAAAAGAGCCACTTGGACATAAACATTGATAATAGCAAAAAAATAATAATAAAACGTTTGACATGTAGTGGGGTAGAAATGAGGCTTGACCAATGTCTTGTAGCTTAGGTATTGCACAAAATACATCACTCACATTAGAAGTAATAATGCTATCATACTAAATATGGATGCCATTGGATTACAGCACAGAGAACATTATGCTGATTTTGTAATTTATGACTTGATTAAGAACTAAACAGCTTCTAAAGCTGTGTGAATAGTTTTTAAAGAGAAGGATCCCACAATGTCTTGCTCTTTCGTCTAGTACCCTGTGACTACATCAGGCTTATTTGCAAGTACTTGTTCCTTACTCTAAACGTTGATTCTTGTCACAGACTGATGAACCATCTACTGCTAATGCTGGAAGTGCCATGGGTCCTAGTCCTACCAAACCAGAGGCAGCTAGAGGGAATGGCCCTCTGCCTGGAGGAGGAGGACTCATGGAGGAGATGAGCGCCCTGCTGGCCAGGAGGTACCGCAAGTCTTTTTTATGGTTACATTTTCCAGCCAAATGACAGATTACATAGGCTTTTAGGAGTCTCGACTGACTAATCAAGTCACATCGACTGACTAATCAAGAAAAGGGAAACCAGTTAAGGATGCTTTGCTGTCTGTATTGTGGATATCTAATCAAGTCAGTCGGTGGTCACTTGAGGTATATTGATTTGTTTAATTAATGATAAAATGTCTTGCTTAATTTACCTTATCTATGAGAAGCACGTGTACAGTTACTTTATGTGATTACTACTGAAGTGCTGGTGCATGAATTGGATAAGTGAAGAAATATTAGTTAAACATTTATTACTAATAGGCATTTGTTTCTTTCAATGCTATGCACAAAAATAAAAAAACTATAGCAAATAACATCTGTTTCAGTTTGATCATCTGACATAATGGGTTTTGTTCGACTTAATAATAATGGAAACTTTTGGCAGCCTGCAAGTAGGAACTCCTAAACAGAACAAGTTTAATAGTTGTGGTGTGTCCGTAAAGAAGTAGAATTGTGTGTCTAGAATTGTTTGTTTAAAAGATGGTTATAATTAATGCTTTCTCTGATGCAGAAGACGAATTGCAGAAAAAGGATCATCACCAGAGCCTGAACCGAAAACAGTAAGTCCAGAACATGACTTTTGTAGATCTGATACTTAACTAAGCTGAAGGTTTGTTCACTTTGCTATGACTGCTACTCGAGTACCTCACAAATTGTAACCTATGAACCCCTTTTGTTTGGTCGACAGGAGGAAATTGAGGCCACCATTACTCCAAAAGTATCAGCCTGTAGCACACCAGGTATGGTTTGCTTATCTTTTTAAGATTGTTGTGAATGTAAGTGGAAACAAATCTTTATAACAGTAATTACCTGAAACAGTTATATTTGCAATTGACCATGTACGTTTTGTTATTGCTGCAGACATGCCCAGAAAACCTTGGGAAAGGACAAACACAATGAACGGTAGCAAATCACCAGTAATTGGGAGGTATGTGCATGCACAAAACCACAAAATCCACATCATTTCTAAGAATGCATCACTGAGAATTATAATGTACAATTTAATGCACTTTGGCTATTGAGATCACAATCACTGTTACGTACATTTATGTTTTAAAAACATCATTGCATCAGCTTTGTTTCTTTTGGCTTGGAAAGGTTGCATGGCAGTAATGGGGTGGGGTTGGGGTGTTGCTTGTATTCATCAATATATTTTTTCTGCTCATATAATAGTCAATTCTTTAATGTCCTAGTATTTGTATAATTGTAAACATTCAAGATAGGAATTTACTATATAGACTGTGTGCCATGAACCAAATATCAAAAATCGCCGTTGGTAGTGTACGTCATTACACCCCTAGTGTTTATATAAGGGTAATAATACTCTACTCTTGATGTGATTGTCGATACTTCATTGACGGTACTTTTTTTTTTTTTTTTTTACAAAATGAAATTGAAAATTTGAAGTGTAATTATCAGCAGTTGTTAGTTTATTAATATAGTGAAATATTAATTGAATATCAGTTACTATTGCACATCACTCATTATATTATTATTATTATTATTATGAGCTGCCAATGGTTAACGGGATTGTTAATATGATTGTTGTCATTGCTTTATCGAAGAGACCTTGTTCTCCAACTTTTAAATATACATAGTACAGTGGTAATATATCCTGACCAGGATAAAAGAATTATGCAATGTTAAACCAAATCTACAGACAATAGGTTAGTCCTGAACTAGAAACTGTTTACATATAGATTTCATTGTACCCTGACAAGCGTATTTTAAATTGACTTGGGCTTATGGGATTATCATGGGAGAGAAACTAAGGTTTTAGCTATTTTACTATAAAAAATCAACAAACTTTGTGGAAGCTGCTTTCTTTGGCAAACAAGGGGATGTCAGTTCAGAACTTTGATTATTTTGTTTATAGTGTACAATTAGTTACTTTTCTTTCTTACCAGTTAGTGTTTTTACTCTCGCAGACGAGACACACCATGGAGAAATCAGACAAGTACTGAAAAGTACCCTGATTCCTTAAACAGGTATAAAAGCCTGGTTAGTTTGGGAGCTCTGTCATAGTTAGGGTTTGCTGTGCTTCTAGTATACTTGGTGTGTGAGGTTGTGGGCTTATGCTGACTGTTTAATGTTTCTATCAATGTAATCACCAACTTTCACTTTCTGCATGATGCATAAAAATGTAATTATATCGTAGTGGTTCAACTATTATGTTGATTTTTACATTTTACATTCCTATCTATTTTAAGAGTCTCTGCCAACTTTAGCAGCAGGCTTCAAAGATAAGGTTACAACGCGTTTACAAATGGGCGGTTTTCCTTCATTTTGAAAACGAAATAGGCTGTTTGAAATATCATACCACAAATTACTGTACACTATACTGGAACAGTATGATCAATATGAGAGGTATGTGTAAAATATAAGACAGAATGAATATATGCTACTGTTGTTAATTTATCAGTTAGGTATTACAACTATACTTTTATCAAAAATATTGTTTGTTATAGTATAAAACAAGTCTATTTCATAGTAAAGTGAATTTTACTCCTAAAATTGACTCCTAAATAGCCTGCTGGGGGTTTTAACTCCACTCAACCCACTGTGGCATTCCAGTGCACATTTCATTTTTCATTTTGCTTTAACAATACTGAACTAGCGATCTAAAGGTTGCTGGTTCATGCCCCACCATTGCCATATTGCCAATATTGGGCAGCCGAGCATCTACTTGTGATTCTAAAAGCATATTTCAAGCAAATCCTTCATATGTTATTTATAATGTTGTGAATTGTCCAATCAGATCAAACGTGTATGCTACTGTAACTTCTCATAAAAATTACTGCATTACTGCACAAAGCAGTTGAGGCTCCCAGCAGTGGCAACTTGTGGTTGTAATGCGCGATCTTCCGATCATTAGTTTAGTGCTCTTACTGCTGAGCTACTGCTGTCTTATCTTTGATATTGGGTGTTTTGGGTTTTGTTTGCAGACTGTGCACCACATAATGGTTAAGGGTGTAGTCTGTTATGTAGTATGTCATTTTAAACAAAGCGATCATAGATCAGAGAGTGAAGAGAAACTCACTAGATTTTTATATATAATGTTATTATATAATTATTTTAATATATATTATTTTATATAATTATTTTTTAAGTTTATGTTGTGCTTTCGAGCATTTTACAACAAAACATACAAACAAAATATATATTCACTTAATAATCCATTACATGATTGAATGTTCAAATATGGTACCATATTTCGATTTAGCTCTTTGGTGATTACATTGTTGGCTTTTTGTGTGGTGAAATGTTGGGATCTATGCACGTCCTTGCCATTTGCCCAGCAATAATGTTATGGAATGCTTTGTCCCCATTAATACCTTATTTTCATTTATAATTCTTCATCATTGTGAGCTTCAACCTTGAAACACAGTGTGCGTTACACACTAGCTTTTTGGACATATTAAAAAGCAGGCAAGCCCAGTTTTAGCATGTTTTATGTGTTGGACAGCTGATTGCAGTCCATAACATTTTTGTCACAGGTTTTCTCCTGTTAAAAATAGCCTATTCCATTGTATGACCTCTGGAGCATTGACAGCATCCCTGTTCATCATGTTCATACTCCAACCATGTCACCAAGTTTTTTTATTGCTATACAGTAGTTATATTGGCTTAAACATTCAAGGAGGTTACAAATTTTGACTTGCTTTTTCTCAGACATGGTCTAAAATGGCTGTGTAAATGTCAGAGAAAATCTTGAGCTAAAGAAACTCCCCTGGATTACACAGAACCTTGTGAGAATTATGTTCAAAAGAGGTTCTTGATAGCTAAAACAAATTACATGAAGGCAAATATGTATAATAGCATTTGTTTTTTAAAAATTGGATGCCCAACAAGCTCATTGACTTGTTACCCAAATACTTCTGCATGTCTGTATTTATATTTAATCTACCTAAGACTGTTTTTCATTGAAACACTTTCTTTGCTTATTGGTGATGTTTCTTTTAACCAATATATTTCTTATACTGTGCTTTTACTACATGCATTAGCTGTGCAATTCAGTAATTTCCTTTTTTAGACCAAGGTCAACACCCACTCCGACTGGATCCCTGAGTACCAACGGTGTGGCAACAGAAAACCTGGACTACGACAGATTGAAACAGGTCAATCTTTTTTTTGCTTTATTCTTTCCCACCTTTTGAAATTCAAGCCTTATGGTTATCGCTTTACTACACAATATGAGACAATATCTATTGGAAAAAGCGCTATATAAATAAAGTTGACTTGACTTGACACAAGCCAATGCATTTCCAGTGCCAGTCGCAAGCCTGGAAAATGTTGGTGAGGGTTCCATCAGGAAGGACAACTAAGTTTAAAATAACTACCAAATCAGTGAGGTTAATTCTTCATAATTCTGCTACGGTCTGGGTTAACAACAGCTGACAAAGTAGGGGTGATTAGCAGTGTACTGTTGGAAATTAAGCTACTGTTTGGTGAGGAGGGTACAAAAGAGAGTGAATGAGAGTGTAATGTATGTGTAATAAATGTATGGCTGATAATCTGGTAAGGTGGAAAGCTGGCTGACATGATGCAGAGAAGAAAGGTAGATAAAGTGGGAGGGCAGAAAGGCTTGAAGCATTGGTGAGGTATTTAAAGAATCATCAGGTTTTGTTCGATGATGGTATAGCAATATGAAATGATGAAGCAAAATGAAATCTGCATGGTGGTTCTGAAGCAGGACCATGCAAATAATGCATGTGGAGGTGAAATAAATGTAAGATAGTGAACTGGTTTTGAAGCTAATAATTGAATAAGGATATGCATAGTGAAAAGTGTCTGGTTGGAAGTAAACAAGCCTGACATGATTAGGAATGAGAACATCAGAGGGACGGGCCAGGTTGGAAAATTGGGAGTCAAAGTTATAGAGGTCAAAGTGAGATGGATCAGTGCAGGGGACTGGACAGTGAATATAAAGGTAGGAGGATCTTGGCGATGGATCTACCAGGCAGGAGGTGGCGATGAATTCCATAGTGGGGATGTGGTCAATGTAGATATGCAGGGAGTAAGCTGCATACATGAAGATGTATAGGTCAGGGTGGAAAAGATGATGACTTGCAGAGGCGACCCCTCAAGTTTTGATCTAACTAAATTGCTAGACTTTCCACCTCTATTGGTGTAGTAATTGGGGAAAGTGCTTGTTCAGGCTTCACCACTCCCAGGTTGCTTCTGTTTTCTGGGATTTAACCCATAAATGCTTGTATTGTTTTAATTTTTGTTGCTTAAAAGCATCTCGTAAATACATTGTATCTTAACCCTAAACACTAACGTTAAAATAAGTAACACATTAGTAAACTCATAACTCATTAGAAACATTAGTATATTGTTCCCAGTATAAAGCACCAGATTAAAACACACAAACACTAACATTGGGTAAATTCCACCCATGAAAATCACTCGAACTCATGTCTCTGTCTAAAAAACTTAGATGAGAGGAGGGAATCAAGCTAACCATTAAATGACATCAATAAGCGCCCTGAAGCACAATGAAAATAATTCCTAACTCTTGGCCTAAATCATTTTGTTTATTAGTTTTAGTCTATTACTATTTTTACTTCTACAGTGGAACCTCGGTTAACGAACGCCTCCGATAGCGACCAATTCGGAATACAGACCAACCATTTCGCTAAAAATTTGCTCTGGATAACAATCAAAATTTTGGATAGTGAACGTCACTACATCAACTACATCACCAACATGTGACCAACATCTCAGACCGAACGTCATTCACGCTTAATACAGTTACAATCGGTTCTCTTTATCTTTATATATTCTAATTATTCAGTGATTTTTGTGCTT
>JAOTRQ010070843.1:0-12444 GCA_028565875.1 Hoplisoma paleatum
CTATTAGTCGATTAGTTGAAGTAAATGACGACCACTGGTCGACCAACAAAATCCTTGGTTGTGGACAGCCCTAAAAATTACCCAGTTCAAAGTTGTAAATTAAACATGTATATTATGGACAATTTAAAATATATTTGTATAGTTATTTTTACAATAGACATTGTCACAAAGCAGCATGGACAGTTTTGTGTCTCCAATTGCTTATCTATACACTGTCATAGGAAAATGAAGCTCCCAGAGGAAACCCACAGATGCGAGGAGGACATGCAAATTCTTGCTGCGAGGTGACCATGGTGTTCACCTAGTCCACCACTAGGCCCAGCATCTTTTACATAAATAAATAACAAGGCTTAAAAATGTAAATCACCCTACAAACTGCCACTACTATATATTTGTAAAGATTATTTTATTGCTAATATGATCAGCAGTTTTACGAGCTGTCTTGACAAATCTGATATGCTATGGTTAATGAATAAATACACTAATAAATACATATGAATAAATACATCTAGTATTATAGTCCAATCTTGTCCATGCATCCCTTATATTCAGTGTGGTAACAGCACCTGTTTTGACTCAAATCACTCAAATCAAACTTCTCGGATCAATCAGATGATACTAATACATTCTATGAAGACGAAAATAATTTGACTCAATTTTAAGTAATTTTTGACATAATCCTTAATAATCTCCATGGAACACGTATGTGATTTGGTAGACGATTCCCAGATTAATTCGTTTCAATCTGTCCCATAATATCCTAAATATCATCTCAGAATAACATTGCCTAGAGGTTAATATAGAGATCTATATGATATATGATCTAAATGATACAAAAACAGGCAGCAGCAGAACATCAAAAGTTGAAATGTTGAACGACTCGTAACCCTGATATTGAAATTCCCTATGAGAGATCGTCAATAAATGCAGATGATTTAAAGCCAAACCTTCAGACTGTACATTTTGTCCTCTATATGAGACAAATTAGATTTTTGTAGGTTAAAAGTAGTTAAAAGTTGGGCCTCTTATGAAGGGAAGTACTGTGAGGGGAAGCCGCAGCCTTGTCGGCTCACCACAATTATCGTGTTTGCACTGCTGTGCAAAGACAACCCTAACGGACCACAAATAAAAAGCAAAGCAGGCGAAACTTAGCTTTGCACTGATGTGTAACTAGGTTAACATGCTAGACTGCATTAGAAACTAGAGGAACTAAAGTAAGGTACCTTTTGGTGTCTTTTCGGATCATGGCATATGGCTGGTCTTCGTCCTTCTGACCTCCTCCATTGACCTTCTGGATGCGTAGAGGCATCTGTATTGGTTCACCCCGGGGACCTATTTTCCCATCAGGCTGTGTGGTCGACCGGTCGGCCCGTTTGACTCCCGTCTAAAGCCCTGAACAGAAAAGCCTAAGGACAAGAGAAGTCTCTGTCCGGTCGAAAAGATCTTCTTCGTTCAAGAGCTGAAGATCTTATGTAAGATCTTGCTCTATCTTGCTTGGTATCTCTCTTTCTCTCTCAATTGCCACACCTCTACCTCCACCTAATTGAGTAAACAGTTGAGCAAAAACAAACCACAAGAAGAAAAAAAAACTCCACAGACGACAAGTACAAAGTGTCAGCTGAAACAAAGCGTCTTTGCATGAGCGACAAGCAAAAAAACTCAACACAAACAAGTCCCTATTTGAAACAGAAGCACTGGCTCTGTGTGATAGGGGAACTGTCATGTGCGTGTGTATGTGTGTGTGTGTGTGTGTGTGTGTGTGTGTGTGTGTGTGTGTGTGTGTGTGTGTGTGTGTAAAATGGGAGGGCAGAAACAAAGCAAATGGGCAACTAAAATCCTCTGGAACGCAGCCGAGTGAGCGACGTAAATTAACCGTCGCCGAAAGTGAGCAGCAGATCGGAGAGAAAAGGAAAATAACAGAACGGTTATTGAATCAGAACAGAATCTGTATCAGAACTCAGATATTTTGCTCATGGGCAAGTGATGTATTATGCAAGCCAGTCGTGTGCAGTGGATTTTCGGAGCCCTGAGGATACAACTATACGGCCTGGATCGTGGTGTTGTGCAACCTCGGCTTGCCTCTGCTTGCTCGCATGGTGTTCTCTTCTACATCGTTCTGGCCTTCCTCTTCCGTCCCACATACTTTTTAAAAATGACGCATTATTAATCGTTGCAATGTACTAATAATGTACCTTTTGCTAAATTCCTTGGAACATCATGGTAAAACTTTCATTTTATTCTTTAAACAGTGTTTCTAAGGCTTTTGATCCCACGTTTCGTCCGTCCTCATCATTCCCTCTCCTACCTTCAGCTCCTTTTTTGGTCTTCCAGTCTGTAATGTTGGCAGAAGGGCTCATTCGTTAGTAAGGATGTATTGATTCATCTATATGAAACGAGTCCCGTATTTTTTTTATACATTTTTCAACTTCCTCAGAAATTAAAAACATTCATTGTTTAGATAAATAAAAGATTTCTACCATTTCTTTATTTCACCTTTTGATTTCACCTTTTTTACACTCGGGTGCCAACATTTCAGTTGGCACATATTTATTTTCAATTGTTTATTTTTTTATTGACACCCCCCCCCCCCTTTGTTTTATGTTTCTCTCTCTCACCGTCTGTCTCGTCTATCTCTGTCTGTTTCTCTCTTTTTCTGTCATTCTTTCGCATTTCTCTAATTTGTGCCTGGGTGTCAGTTTGATGCTAGAAGATACTGCAATGCCCAAATCTATAGCGATGACAGAAGAAAGGAGGAGCTACTGCTGCGTTATGTGTATAAAATATGACATTTGTTTTATTGGAATTTTTACACTTTGGTTGCATTCATTAATCAGTGCACAATTTTAAATCAAACATAGTCATGAACAATTTAGTATCTTAATTCACCTTTTGGAGGAAACCGGAGCACTTAGAATAACACAGACACAGAGAGAACATGCAAACTTTGCAAAAGTGCCTAGTCTGTTCCACCTGGGGCTCTAAGCCAGCACCCGTTTTCTGTAAGGCAACAATTGCACTACTGTGATTTGATTGGTTGATTGGCCTATGACATAAATGATCCAAATTGATAATAATAAAGTGTCAAGCAGATATAGATTCATCTACTCATTTTGAATCATCACTATTCTAAGTAAGATGGCAGCTTTCATGGTTATAACCTAATTACAGTGCAAATAATTGATGGTTGTGGGCCATCACCACTTGCTCAATGGTCCAACCTGGTAGTTGTGAAGTCTGAACTAGCTACCATTTGGATTTGAGTTCAGTAACTTGACTGCAGCCATTAATTTCAGCCACCAAATCTGCCTGGTAAAAAAAAAAAATCATGCTTGGTTAATAATAATAAAATAAACATTTTTATTTACCCTGTTTACCTATTGGATGTTTCTTTGCCAAGCTCCTTTCCCTTTGCAGCTCTGCAACAGTGAGCCAGTGTGTCTGCTTCATGTGCAGCTGTATGATGGACTGAAAAGAGCCTTGTTCAGTGTGAGGACACAGGAGCTAATAGGAAAGCCTGATGTGACCGTGGATGAGAATACTGTGGGAACCTGAGTGTGTGTGTGTGTGTGTGTGTGTGTGTGTGTGTGTGTGTGTGTGTGTGTGTGTGTGTGTGTGTGTGTGTGTGTGATCAAGCACAGGTGGGTCGCTCAGCTGGACTGCTTCGGCAATGAGCTGCATGTCAATTCTGGGTAAATGAATCTTTTTATTATATCCACAGCTTATGCGTACATTGAGTTTCAATGCAGAAGAAGCCACCAGGTAGGAAGTAGTTATTTAAGTTCATTATTTCCTCAGAGACTTTGGTTTATCCATTTATATTGTGATTTATCAAATCCTGACAACTGTCAGTGTGTCTTGTTTTGCGAAGGACTGACTGTTCTTGTCTAAAACACGTTTGTCTCACTATTAAAAAAATACCCATTTTATATTCATTTTATATGATGCGCATTTAAATCGTCTATTTTAAATAAGTTGCTTCTGTCTTTAGAGTAGACCTAATAACCACAGACATAATCAATCACATGAGATCTCTTATAACCTGCCATTCTGGCCAAACGAAGTATTTTTTCCCAATGAAATTCTCAATGGAAACGTCATAGCAAGCAGTACAAAGAAAGCTGAAGCTGCCAGGAGTTTTGTAGAAGATGCTCTTGTCAGTGATCAGCATTTAGAGAAATTGAGACATGAACGGACAAGATCGTTTCAAACTTGACAAAGAACTGAGTGATGTTGCCCACAGTCACAAACCCAGATGATTTTTAAGATTGCAGATTGTAGGAGTTGTGCTGTAAATCAGCACAAATCTTTGTGTATCGTGTGTGTTGTGTCGGGTTGAGAGCTTACTTAACTTTTAGTAATATGTGTAAACATTGGCTGAAGATTATTCTAAAAAGGAAATGAAACAATAGTTTAGAAAAAGAGTTTTAATCCCATTGTGTGACGACGTGTTGAATGCGAAATGCTTTTCAGTGGCTGACACGAGCTGGTTAGCTGCTTTTATTTTCGAACTATCAATCCCCCCGTTTTAATAATGTGACATTTGTCCACTCTGTGATAACTGGCCTTTTTTTTCGTTCAAGCACTCATACATGATCAAAACACCTTCAATGTATTTGAAGTGATGGAATGCCAGTTTGATGACGACATGTGAAACCACACAAGTTCCCAAGGTTCCTGAAAGTACTCTAGTTTGCTAAAGGTGATGCTGTGATAGCATTTCTACAATATGCTGAGAGCAACAGCAAGATCGTTTACCCGGCTGTAAATGTTGTGGTAGTTTCGGTGGCCCATATTTTCCGCTGTTATTGTACTCGGGTTTCAAAAATGAGCCTTGTGTTGTCACTTCAGTGGAGATTCTGTCTAACTAATCGAGCCTTTGTATTCACGACATCCACTGCATTCAACACCTACCGACTCCACGATCGAATGGAGACTAAAGGCCCATATTTAGCATTGTTTTTTCTTATTATAATTCTCCATGAATGTTATTTGCATAGCAAAGTAATTCACCTCCACAACGCTAGAGGGCAGTGAATTTTGTAATGTTTGTCATATTTGTATTTACCCTCGGGTATGGCGATGAGGTCTAGAAAAGTAATTGTAGTAGATTCTAGCTTATTGTTATTGATCAATTAATACTTTTAAATATTGGATCGTGAACAAAACATTCTAAACATAAAACTATCACCATATATAGAGAGCAAATACTTTTAATACATACATGCACACTCTGTTGTTTGGATGGCTAGCTTGTTTTCTGTGTCACCACTTCTTGCACTAATCCTGTGTCGCTACTTTTTCTGTTATTTTGACATGTATTTAGAACATTTTGGAGGTGCACCTTGGGTGGTGCAAAGGCTCTGGAAAGGGGTGCAAAGTGGGGAAAAGGGATTCATGTTGATGATGCTCTGCATTGCAAAGTCATTGATTTGACGCAGAAGTATAAATCAGCCCTCAGACAAAGATAAAAATAACAATGTCGATTTCTCTAGTTAACTTGGGACCTCCTTGCCGTGAGGCGACAGTGCCCCCATGCTGCCCCCATAGGATGCCATGCATTGTACAAGAGCCTTATTCGTCCACATAAGCAGCGGATTGGGTGTGACAGTCTGAAAATGTAATTATTGGAGAAAATTAATGAAGGATGTAGTAGCACATCACAATTCCCATCCCAAGGTGTACAGTGACAGTGACAACTAAAAGGATGTTCCGAACTGCTATTTGCAATAAGCTGTATTCATTTCATTAATGTTGACATAGTCTTATTGTACATTCAGACGATTTC
This sequence comes from Hoplisoma paleatum, assembly GCA_028565875.1. Taxonomy (NCBI): domain Eukaryota; kingdom Metazoa; phylum Chordata; class Actinopteri; order Siluriformes; family Callichthyidae; genus Hoplisoma; species Hoplisoma paleatum. The sequence goes on from JAOTRQ010070843.1 coordinate 5,786, forward strand.
TTTATTCGAACTGACCGTTTGCCATAGATCACAGATCCTCTTTTTCTGTGTAACTTTACAGTAATCCAGTCTGCAATTCACTTCCCATTCTGTTGCAAAACCCCGGAAAAAAAGTGCTCGCTGTATTTCTTTGTAGTTAGCTAGAATGTTATAGCTTGATCAAGATGCACTGTATCACACACACATCTAAACACTTTGGAGTATTGATTGCCAGTCAAGTCAACTCATCAATTAAAATAAATACCAATATCCGATATCTAAGTTACCTTAGCTTTTGGACAGGTGTCCATGTACATTTGCCTCTGAGTTCACAAAGACGGAGAAGGTTTTGTCAAACCAAGTAGCTATCTATAGCAAACCTGACTGGACGCCACACAGTGATATGGGTTTGGTAAAAATAGTTTTGTACCAGACCTCTGTCCAGGCAGACCAGTACACCAGAACATATACTGGAACTTCAACTAAAATGTAATTCTTTCTGGAAGGTTGATCAGGATTTCTAATATTTTTAAAAATCAAGCATTACAATGAGGTAAATAAAACGTTAAAAATAGTCGTTGTCCTAAAGCTGTTCCAAAGATCGGTATGTATGCATTGTGTTCCAAAAGCTAGTGTGCTGCCGTGCTGTTGTTATGCCTATGTATTAAAAATTGTGATCCCTGTTGAAAAAAAAATCATAATATATTGTTGCCAAGTTGGGTGATGTGCCATGTAAATCAAAGGGATGAGATGATGACGCACCAGCATGTCATATAACAGAATATGAGTATAACCCAATTTGGGAAAAAATGTCAGATAGAATCTGAGAATTCCTGGGGACAGTATATGTAATATATTCCTTATTAATGATTTTGCTTATTTAATAATTTTCATAAATGACTAAGCTTTTTTATATCAAAAACTAGATTCATAAAAACAGGATTTAATGAGCACAAACAATACATGGCATATTTTACGGTGTTCTTTTGTGCACCTGTTACGAGCTTGTCTGTTTCTCCTACTGACTCTAAGAATGCATAGCTAATCATGTTACTTTTAACTAGTTGACTTATTAATGATTCACTGAAACACTGACTTCACTCTGAATCCTTTACAGGAAACAACAGTCCACGACTGGGTGGCATTTTAATGGAATGATCTAACTGATATGGAAATTCAGTTCCAGTATCGGTCTGTTGGTGCTCACAGAGAAGAATGTTTATAGTCCCATTGGTTTTACTAGATCTTCTGTTTTGGCTTGAATTGGTCAACAAAATAACGTCCATCTTTGTAGTACTAATAGTGAGTAGCTTTCTATTTTATCACTAGATGGCGGCAGAGGAAAATGTTCTTTCTTCTTCTTTCACAATCCATTTACATATCAGCATGGCACAGTTAGCCTTGTGGATGCAGTGTAGCAACATGCATGTTGACCTTGGAACGCTCATCGAATAAATGTTCGGTTTTTCATGCCAGATACTCTTCCTGACACAACCCAACATTTTTATCTGGGCTTGAGACAGGCGCTATAACAATACACTGGCTTCTGCAGAGGCTCGGTTTGTAAAATTATTGTGCAAATATTATGGCTTTTGCATGTCGATATGTAATTTAAACAATTTGTGACCCGATTGTATTGTTCTATTGTGTCTAGTACATTGCACACTAAAAGCATGAATGTCCGAGAAACACAATAAATCTGAGATGGTGCTGAAAACTAAACACACTCCGCACCCTGAACGGTCTCTATTTTGCTAACGTAACCGGGTCATGCCAGCTACCGTCCAATCAGAAGCGGAGGCGACGGCTTTGTATTGTATGTAAAGTCGAGTATATAAAATTATTTATTAGTAGGGGTAAATAAAAAGCATAAAAATCATTAGATAAACAAAATCGGGTAAAGATTATGGTGAAGCAGAGAAGCACAATTATATGTTACTGTCATTTCACCTGAAGTGTAGTGTTCTATTTGATCTGTGCACAAATATGCAAATGCTAAATGTAATTTGCACATCAAAACTCTTCAGCTCACAGAAAGAAAATCTCCCAAATTTACATCATCGAAATAATTGTGGAAATGTACTTCAGTTACTATTAAATTGGATAAGTTGCAATATGCTGTTTTGGCTCAAGCATACCTGGAACTCAAACCCAGGACCATCTTGCTGTGAGATGATGGTGTTACTCACCAGTCACTCACTGTCCTTCTTGACATATATCAAGATTTCATCATTTTTTGTGGTCACATGTTTAGAATAATTCATTATTCGTTCCATTGCAATGTTGCTGTTTTTAAGCCTCACTGGCCAAATAATCAAGTCATTATAATAAATCTTTAGATAAAACTGCAGCAGATATTAAATCAAATTCTGGACATGGCTGAGGCAATCCGATGTCAACCAGAAAAGTTGCTGCAAAGCAAGAATACACTTAAGCAAAGTTCCAATGTCTCCAAGGGCATCACTTACATATGCGCTTCGCACACTCCGTCTCTGATTATAAGCAGCTACTGAAGACGAACGAATGAATAAATGTTACCGAATGTTCATCATTACCAGGACGCATCAGATGCTCATTAATAGATAATGTGTTTACTGGTTCAGTCTGTGTGTTAATAGATTTGATGTTTAGGCTGGAATGAGTGATTGCTGTAGGTGAATGTGTACTAACCCATATTGACATTGCTACACATTCACATTGCAAACATTTGCGCTGTGCACTGATTCTCTTCCGACTGAACGCTTTATTTACTCTTGACTCATTCACCCTCCTGCTATCTTATCATTTTTTCTTCAGTGTGCTTTTTATAGAACAGAAACAAAAAAGGGGGACATCGAACTTGGTAACTGGTTTGGCATGAGGGAAGTTTATACCTTCATAATTAAGGAAAGGGATGTGGCTGGGAAGATATAAATGTCATATTTACTCTATTAAAATGTGAACAAATTTGAGTATTGGTGACAGAAAGAAGCTGATACTGATTAACTGAACACATTTCATTATAATAATAATGAATAATTGTTTCAGCATCTTAATAATGAAGTAAGAATAACTGTGTCCATTGGAAAATACATTAAGTGTATTGCCAAGCTAAAGGTAAAAACATGGTCAGTGTTATGAAAGAAGATGCAGAACTCAATGGTGCAAAGGACAGACACAGCAGCACTTGAAAGAGTTGATGATATATGATTTTTTTTTAAAAAGGATAAAATGATTAAGCCCAAAACGCTACTGGACTTGCAAGACGGGACTTGAATCCAGATCTGGTAGAGATCTGAACTTATTAATGCTAGGGCAAATGAGCATGAGCTAGATATGTAAATACAGCAAACACAATCTAAAATACCTACCTGTAAAATGACTGCAACCTCTACAGGCACCAGATACTAGGCAACATATCTTGCATGTACAAGTGTGGCGCGGTCTAGCGGTTAACAACTGGCTTACCAGTAACACTAATAAAGGAAAAATTAAGACTATAGAAAGACAGCGTGTGGGTTTGACAAGGTTCTGAAAACTTTGCCTAGTAACACACTTATTACCTTTGACTTTTTGATCATATGCCCCTGACTGCATTTGGCGAGATGTGTGATACAATCAGGTCATTGAACATTATTCAAAATTGGTAGAAAGAGACTGAGGAAAATGTATCGATCCATGGATATGTTTAAAAAAATTGTTTATGGTAATTTATGGGTTATTTATGTTCATGGTACTTTTATTTTTTCTTGGGTTGTTTATTAGTTCAGAACGGGTAGAATTAAACTAGCCTAAAGTATTTCTATTAAAACAAAGTATTTACCAGTTATGGTCACTCATAATAAACTATTACCATAAGAGTGAAAATCTTTTATTGCTTGGACCAAGAACTCAATACAAATGAGTGGAATTATAATAATTCACCAAGAATCATGGTTGATGGTTGAATCATGGCATGATTCAAAACAGTTATTAATCCACCCCAGAAATAAAAGGTCATATCAACTGTAAAATTATAGTTTGTAGGACTTCAAATTGCATTTTCTTTCAAAATATCGTGAAGTATCGTGAAGTGTGTTAAGTGTATCATTATACCATTACAAGTGTGTGTATGTGTACATAACGGTGTGTGTTTTAAGGGTTGCGTATGTGTTAGCATGTTTTTAGGGATGCCATGGTCCAAGAGGGGAACAGATGGCATTCTGTTGACTGGAAATTCTTTCATTTCCCATGGTACTTCATGGTTCCTCTCCAGCACTCAGCTTATTTCCGATCTCCGTTTTGAAAGAGTGAGAGAAATTACATTTGGTCTGCGTTCATTCCTCCAGACAGCGTTACGAGCCATATGATGTTTTATTTGTGAATGTCAGGCAGCGCCTTTTAGCTCGAGTACAGAACTGATGTGACTACAGGAAATGCTGACCCAGAATCTCAGGGGAAGGATGAATGAACAGTCAAAAGTTATTTACTCAAACTCCGTCAGACAAATGGAGACAGATGCTTCAAATACATGGAGGCAGGTTAGAAACTTTATTTTATTTTGATTTGGTGACTTGTTATTGGGTGCAAACTTCATAGTCGATGGAAGAACCATATAAATTAATGTATTTGATGAACAAAATATTTCACATATCTCCTCCACTGTTACAATATTCGACTTCCAATCGACCCACATGTAAACCAAAAACCAGGAAGACTAGCGTGTCTTGCAAACAGGACCAATGCTGCCAAATCGCTGCATCACGTTTGATACGGCTTGTGAGTCATGAAAATCAAATTGAAAAAGGGCGACAGATTGAGACATGTCCCTCCGGTGTCCTGTTTGCATATTTTATGTGAATATTCCATCTCGTGTAGGATCTTCTCAGGTATCCAGGCTTATTTGGCTGAATATATTCAGTGTCCCTGCAATTTGCTGGCAAGCTGCTGAACAGTAGCGAGCGAGTCTCAAAGTTAAATCATTGAAATAAGAAATTGTACATATGGACAATAACATGACGTTCACGTATTCAAGTACTTACAACATGTCTTGGTGAGAAGATGATTCATAATATTAACAATAATTATAACCAATGGCAAAATAATTAATAAACAGTTTTCTGTATGAATCTAGTTGAATCTTCGGGACAAAGCCAGGCACTGTATGACGTTTTTTGGCAATTAAAACAACATCTGTTAATAAAACTTTCCCCCAGATCTCAATTTCAGCTCTGATCTTCAGATTGTGGTGTAAATGTAGACAAAAATCACCACCAGCAAATTGAGGATGGTACCAATGATGCCCAGTATCGCCAAGATTCTCTCCTCTCTATCATTCTCTGAATCCTCGATGTCCCGGCACGCATGGGAATGGCCATGGGGGAACATCTTTAACGTCACTGATCCCCACCACCAGGGGGCACAATGCCTGCAGGAAAAGAGAACAAAAAGGTAGATTAATATTAACAGGTTGTGTCATTCATGCTTCAGTTTCCACACATTCACTCGTTTGGCATGAAACTACTTTGTTTTATTGACTTGTTTTCTGTGAATGTTTGGCTCCGAGTGATGAACGCATTACTAGACGCTCATTTTACAAGGAATTTCATCAGCCCAAACAGACAACCCTGTCTTATTTTTTTCACAAAACTGTATATATACATTTTACGCACACAGTTGATCACAAGCAAAAACATCGGAAGGATTTGAGCTCAGAAATTGCAGTTCTTATGAATGTTCCTGACCTTGCATTTTCAGTATTTAGCAAAGATTATATCATATGTGTCTTATAGTTACAACGCAGAAACATTTCTAAGCGATTGAGGGCTCATGAACAGCCAAAGCTGGCCCATGTAGCTAGTAGACAGGCTAGTGTAGCATAAGTAGCTGAAGAAGTTGATTGATATGTTTGACGACGTTCATAGGGGAACACAATATCAGAAAAGCGGTTGTAATGTTATGCCTGATATATACATGACAGACAGACAGATCCTGGTCAGGGTCACAGCAGGTCTGATTCCATATGGAAACTTTACACACAAGGTGGAAATACCCCGGGCACCACGCAAACTGTCACAGAGAATGAAGTAGTGATGGTGATCTTATTGGTGCATTTGTTGTTTACTGAATACAGGTGCACATAGTACAACCTGGACACCATATCAGACCTCTTTGTCACTCCTACTCCTTTCAATTTTAGATCAGTCATTCAAGAGTCAAATCTGATTAGTTCCAACCCATTTAGTGAGGAAAATATGACATGTCCATATAAGGATGCAGTCAGAATTATCATGTGGAGGTAAAACAGTACAGGTGAATAAAAAGGGACGGAGGAGAACGAGTGCTGCATAGTAGTATTGAAAAAAGAAATTACTTTTGTATACTCAAACAAAGAATGATTGTAAGCAGAAAATCTGAGAAAATCAAAGAAACCAATTGCAAAAGCTTGAATACTAGAAGGACGAATGTCAGACCATCAGTCAAGAAACATGATGTGAAACTATCTCCATTACACCCTACACAAAAATCTAGTGTTGTGTTTTAATTTCATGCTCAAAAATGATACTTCATCAAAAATATTAGCAATAAATGCCCTATGCTGTCAGAGTAACCTGAATGCATCATGCTAAATCTAGAATAACTTAGATATAGATAGATGGATGGATGGATGGATGGATGGATGGATGGATGGATGGATGGATGGATGGATGGATGGATGGATG
>JAOTRQ010070853.1:0-12441 GCA_028565875.1 Hoplisoma paleatum
AAATGAAAATAGTAATAGGGTTGTCACAACACAAAAACACTGGCTTTCATATCAACACATAATATAGTATTACAGTTCTTAATACCACAATGATAGTTGTTTTTACATATTGTAAAATTGTTTTTACATATGCAATATAAAATTATTGATTGAAAGCAAAAATGCCATTTTTTAATTAAAAGACTAAACAAAACTGAATCTGTTGAATCAGAAAAAAAAACATTTGAAAATAGAAGAATGTTATTATCTTAGTTTTAGCCTGTAGTTATCTCTTCATAAATACCTCTATCTCTTTTTAATGCACATTAACTCTGATGTAACACATTAAGATACGTGCTTAAAACATGATACAAGTGATCTGCACTGCCAAAACTGTTAAACTATTAAACGCTTCATTACTAGTTTAAAAACACTTCCAAATGCAAAGCTTTAACTTTGATCTGTGTAGCCATGGTGACGTTCATTACTGCACACTCGTTGGACAAATCGTTTCATTGCTAAAGTGCATCAAATATTTTACATTATTTGATTAATTTCATCAGAATAAAAAAAAAATATTGGTTTTGTAACATTTGTCTTTTTTGATTACTCACCGTAACCGTGATTTTTATTTCCATTGAAAAAAAGAGGTTCTAGACCATTAACTAACATTCCAACCAGGCATATCAGACTACTTGGATTTTCAGAGCAAACCATAATGTCACCTGTAGACGGACACCATAACATCACCTTAGTGTTGTGATGTTATGTGATTTTTTGCACTTAAACAATAATTACAATTGCAATAATGCAATATATTATTAGCTATTATTGTATGGAAATGTGCATTTCCTCCCAGCAGGCCACGCCCCTCTGGATCTAGAATAGAGCACTCGAACCATGTTCTGTTTTATTTCATGTGAAGCTTTTTGTGACTCGAGAGTTAGTATGTGTGTGTGTGTGTGTGTGTGTGTGTGTGTGTGTGTGTGTGTGTGTGTGTGTGTGTGTGTGTGTGTGTGTGTGTTAAATTGGGCTTCATAATTTATCACAAATGCTAGTTCATATTGAAACCTAATGATATTTTATCACTCAAGTCGCCAAGTGAATCAGCTTTTTGAGAGAGAAGAGTAAAACCCTTACATGTAAACAAACTAAAGAAAACACCAGTGATAAACATGTTTCTTTCTTTTTATAATTAACATCAACGCTTTTTACAATGAAAACAACATCTGTAACGACAGCAGAAATGCACGCATGCTCCAACATCTTGCTGGTACTTTTTACTCTCTGTATGTAATGTCTCCCACTGATGATGCCACCTGGTTCACACAAACTGGGGGAAATATGCATCTGTTCTGTGTAGGACACCGAAGTTTGTGGACGCCCGAACTGAAAAGGTTCAGGAACTGATGGAAAGGAACTATCAATGGGTAATACAAAAAACTCATTAACTTAGCTTCAGTAACCAGATTCCTCAGATTTACCAAATCCTCACTTACTAGATTTGTGACTTACTGCATTTTGACAGCAGACTGGCAGCCCTGATTGAAGAGTTCCAGAGAGTTAAAGCAGAATTGAAGTGCTCTGATCTCATTGAGCCTGCTGTTAGAAGAGTCAGAGTTACTCAAGCCAAATGGCACGTCAAGAAAGGCAGACCATAATCGAAGTGGCAGAGAGGTAAACAGATCTAAAGCAGTAGGTGCATGGCACACAGAGAGGCACATGAGGCGCCAGTAAACATCGGAAAACAAGGACTTATTATTTAAATAAAGATTAAATAACCTAAGTCAATATGTTTTTTTGTTGTTGCAAATTTGCAATGCTTTTTTCTCAGCATTGAATCATTTTAATAGCTTCAGCAAAATATATTTGGTGTGTATTTGGTGTGTAAAATATAATTGAGTGTGTTGTCACTGATGCATGACTGCTTTTACATCATTGACAAATTAATTTTATTTGACCTTTAAAGCTTTATTACTTAATAATTATTATATTAAGACACTATTGCTTGATGCTAGATTTGGGGAAATTCATCGTATATGGAGTGCTAAAGATGCTAAAGATCCAGTTTTCATAATTCAAGTAACTTGTCATATGATGAGTGAGACTGTTAATCATGGAGTCTACAAGGCAGCGGCATACTGATAAATTAAAGCGTAAAAATAGTTGCTCCACTGCATTTTTTTTTACTAATTTACATTCAAATATTCCTGCTCCAGAAAAGAAAGATGTTTAAATCTACTGATGTTTAAAAGATGTTTAAAAAGATGTAAAATGTAAAAAATACTGTTAATTTTCAAGGTATACATTTGTGCTCAGGCGTAATGGTGGGATTTTCACAAGCTCACTAGAGTCGAGAATCTAAACATGTTCAGAAATTGCAGTCAAATATAGAGAAATAGAAGAACTGCAGTTTTAGATCTTTTGGTTAGCATTTTACAAATTTCTTTAGCAAAACAAATTCAACTTGACATATTCATTTCATAGTAAATGTGACTGATCTTACAAATTTTATTGTAACAGATGTGACACTACAGGGTGGCATAGCACTGGTACAGTACCAGTGGCATGGTAGCTCTTGTGCTCTAACACAGTACAGTGGAACCTCGGTTAACGAACGCCTCCGATAGCATCCAATTAGAATAACAACCAACCATTTCGCTAAAAATTTGCTCCAGATAATAATCAAAATTTTGGATAGCGACCGTCACTACATAAGCTATGTCATCAACACGTGACCCGCATCCCAGACCGAGCGTCATTCACGCTTAATACAGTTACAATCGGTTCTCTTTATCTTTACATATTCTAATTATTCAATGTTTTTTGTGTATTATTTTAATAATATAATCCTTGATCAACCCTAACCCTAACCCTAAAGAAGATTCAGAACAATAGTAGCAGCGAAGTGAAAATACAGTGGTTAACAATAGAACTGAAAAAGTCATGATTTCTAAGTTTGAACAAGTCCAGCATGTGTCAGATATTAAGGTCAAATACGGCAGGTCAAAGTGAACAACAGACACTGGACTTGTTTTTTCTGTCTGAAAGCGACCGAGAAGGGAAGTTACCCTCGATTATACAATATCAGATGTTCTCATGGAGGGGGATTCTCTCCCCCCACCCACCCACTCACACCATCACACCCCAGTCAAAACGGTACATTTTATCTTGTTTACTAAATGTTTTCTTATGTTTAAATGCTTTTTATGTTTATTTAACTCCATGTGTACTGGATTATAACTGTTCTCATTTTAAAAACATACCAGTATATCGTGTAATTTTCATATAGTAATGAGTCAACCGGGGCTGGGAACGAATTATTTCCATTTCCTTTATTTCTTATAAAGAAATGTGTTTCGGATAGTGAACATTTCAGATACTGACCGACATTTCGGAATGGATTGTAGTCCACTGTATTTATTAGCAACTATTAGGCACATCTGTAGCTCATGACAGGTAAGGTTGGGAAAATGTGGAAGGTTAGCAAGGAGTTAATATGTGTTTTTGTTGCACTGTGATCTTCATCTTTCTATTCACATTGATACATCTTTGCTGTGTCACTTCCTTTTGGTTTTAAATGTTGTTATTGTTGTTAGTTCTTTTCGTCCCTAGTGGGACATTGGACAGCTTTCACTGTTTCATAGTTAATGTGTTTTTAATAGAGTGAGGTAATTCCTCCCATATTCAACCCAGCTAACCAGTAACATCGGAATTTAATCCGGGTTCAGATTCAAGCCGCTGGTGTTCAGGAAAAAATCCCACTACGCTATCTGGGGCCCTGCTTTTTAATACAGTATATAAATGAGCCTTTTTGTGAAGTATGCATATTTCTTTTAAAATAAAGAATTATCTACCTTTTAGAAAATAACAAGCAAGTGAAGAAAAACTACCAAATGAAAAGGTGTGTAAACTTTTGTCTGGTGCTGTTTTCAATGTTTTTCTTCTTTTACCATGAACATATATAAAAGGTTATCGGGTTATAGAAACATACAGACACTAATCGGGCCATAACACAAGCTTCACATTGGAAAATGTATGTAAAAGCATTAAAACATTTTAAAGCAATACAATATTTACAATGCTTTGAACATTCCAGAGATCAGATTGCGACAACTGAAAAATAAAGTAAATAACATTAAGTATATCATTACAGTTGTAGTATTACTAGTATATACTAGCAAGTGAACTATAACTTTAAAAAAGTGGCAATCGTAAATATCAGAGTCACATAGCCAGAGTCATAGGGTCATAGCTCTGTCAAAAATCAAGGCCTGTAGAGTGTTGCACACATGCAGTCTTTAGTAACTATCAAAAATGCTTCAAAAGTGATTCAGCGACAGGGGTCATGGATGCCCATCGGATAATGATGTACGCAGTAACTGAAAGGGATCAAAAATGTTACAACAAAATGTTATGTCAAAAATCCTAAATGTCTTTTAGGATACTTTTCTATACATATTTGAGATACAGAATCTTTTCTGCTGAATCAGAGCATGAGAGCCAGCCATCACTTCATCAATGAGTCTGGGTCAGCCATGGGCCTTCTAGAAATTTTAATTTGCTTCCTGTTAAAAGCCACACGCTTTTAATTAGGATGGATGTTGGTGCTTTACCATTTTTCCTTACACCAGAAGGCATTTGTTGTAAATTGCACACAATCTGATGATATAACTGTCATACACAATGTATGGTGGAACTCACAGGCTATGATGTTTCAGCTTAGTGGTCTGGACCTTTGTTAACTGTAAGCCCAGTCCATCATGTAAGTCCATCTCATCTCTTAATCACCTTACAATAATAATCTTCCACACACAGTAAAATTTCCTAATTTTTAGGGCATGTTTGGTAGTGGAATCAGCCCGGATAGATCTGAAATAAGAACCTGAAGTAGAAGATTCCAGATGCATTAGATGAGGCTAAACAGCTCTGTAGGCTTTAATTAATCAAACACGACTATATCATGAAGTAGAAAAAACCCTGGCTTATTCATAGCCATGATGTGATTGATGAAAGACCACGGAAGCTGAGCTATCTAAACAAACTGACAAAAACAGAATGAGGCGGGGAAGCGAATCTGATGCTTGACTCCTCCATAGGGCTAGTCGATAGGGCCCAAAAACAATCAGTCAATAAACGCAAGCTGTTCAGGACAGATGTTGTTGACATGTGACAGTTGTTGTGCACCGTCATGCTTATGTAGAGCGAAACCAGACAAAGCCCCTCACTTGCCACGTCAGAGGACTACTACAAACCTTGATGAAGTTTTCGGTCACAAAGCATTTAGCTTGAACCAGAAAGAGATGAAGCACTGATCCAGCACACTTTGTACCTCAGCTGAGAAAACAGTCCGTCTGGATTTCTTACAGTACAGCTTCAACCGTTTGTGTTTGATCATGTCTGCTAGACACTGTGCAGAACAGACCCACTCAGAGAAAATTTCTAGATATCTGAAGCAGCTAGCATAAATAATATGCCTGCAAGATTACACGTGAGCCGGGGTGTGTACGTATATTTCGCCGAGTCAAACAAGGAAAGCATGTGGGCGTGCAGAACCTGAAGGATGACTGATAAGAAGAAAGTCAAAACCCTTACCAGATGCAGACCATACTTTTGCTTATCCATGTGAGCGCATGTGTGTGTTCTGATTTACACCTCGGCATAGATGGGCGTCGCTCTGACCCCGGGTTTGAGTGAGGGGGTTCTCAGAAAAGGCAGCTTTTATGTCTCCACGGGAATACCTTGACTGTGTCACACCAGCACTTATAGCTTACAATATGAGTATTGTACAGAGACGCCTGGTATTCAAGTTTAATCCTAGATAACTACTGGTTATCAGTGGAATAAAAAAGAAGGATATTCCTCACACAGACACTGGGAGAACACAAACTCCATACATCTACTAACCACTAGCCACCACGATTTTTGTGTGTGTTTACAGTACATACTAGAGAGTCACAGTGGCTAAGTGGGTAGCAGTTTTATATTAACTAAGTTAAGTTCTAAAAAATAAAGTTCTGGGTCAGTCCGGGTTCTTTCTTCGTGGAGATTACATGTCTGTGTGTATTTCTCCCAGGAGCCAACAGTCCTAACATACAGTCATGTTATTTGATGACACTGAATTTTGAATGGGTGTGTATGGCATGTTTAGTGTGTTTTTGTGCCTATCAGGAAGCTGGGATAGGCTCTGGCACCTTCATGACCCTCATGATTGGATACGTGGTGAGTAATTTTTAATGTATTATTTTGTATCTATTCTAGGATCAAGTCCCCGGGCTGGGTCAGACCTTATCATTTCACTGACATCATAGGTAATATTTTGGGTTTAGGAAATAAAAGTATGTTGGAAGACATAGTGAAAGCTTACACTGTGCCAAATGACAACGTCCACATGTTTCTATCATTTAAAGGTATTCATCTATTATTCCCAGTTATGTTGTGTTAAGTTATTCCTTTTGTGCTATTTACAATGCTTTTTCACGACTGTGCTTTTTTTTAGGAATTGTTCCTCTGCATTTAATCCAGTTTGTGCAGTTAAATAGAGATTTACATACACTAGGGTGCAGCAGTGAGCTCACATCCCTGATGGTCAGCTCTAACCACAGAGAATAGTTATGGATCCAGTGCCTTGCTCTTTAGTCATGGCCTGTAAGCTCTCAGAATTGAACTGGCTACATTCCGATCAAAAGCCCAGTTCTCTAATGACACGGCTGCCCTACTGTAATGAAACCAGCGGCACCCAAATATTAAGCCCAGCTTCGTCTAAAAATATACATTAAGGGGATTTTTCATAGATTCTAATTCAATTATGACACATAATGACAGATCTCATGTTGTTGTATGCATTTGTTGATTTATGCACAGAACAGTATTTGATGTGACTGTTTGTTTTTGACCTTCCTGGTCTTCATCCTCTCCAACTACCTCTGACATAATTTCACAGCACATAAATGTCACGTGCCTTTAAACAGACTTTTATCCTGTTTACTTACTAATTCTAAAACTAATTCTTAATGTGTACATATTTCCTTACTGTAACATGTTAACTGAAGTATGACATTAATGTGTGTTGTGTTTAATCTTTGTGTCCTCTGTGTATTACTCTGCATTGATGCAGTACTGTGAGTAATGTGTTTTGTCAGTAAGAATGTATTTTGCAGAAAGGTTAAATCAGATATGAAAACCGCCAAACTAGGTGAAAACTACTTAAGGTTTTGAGGGGGAAAAACACTACATAAGTTTTGCCATTTGAGCGTTTTGTTTCAAGAATAGGGTTTGGCATTTTAGCAATTCGGAAAGAAATTGTTTATGGTGCTACAAGAATAACAACCTGTGTTTGAAGATGGCTTCTAATATGTTGTTTTGATTTATGCCGTTTGCATTTTTCGCCTATTAAGTAAAAATATTAGATTTTAGGCCAAGCATCCGGATCAAAAGTAAATGTTTTTTTTTATATTTATACTTTATGGATCTCAATTCAGAAAGACGTTCATAGACATGCTGAAATGCAAACTTCCCCAATTACTGCCACAAAGTTCAGGCATAGGATTTGTGGATACAGTTAATTTAACGCACCTGCTAGTTCTGAATTGCTAACCCCCTGAACGTAAACACTATTCATAAAACCACCAAGATATTTTCTTTGAATTAATCATGCTAAAACCTGCACAAAACCTTCAACATTTGGCATCTAGTTTGATACAGTTTGGCTAAAACACATTTGCTGTCATTTCCTCTCCTCCCTTCAACAGTTAATAAAATAATCAACATCTGACTTGACACGTCTTGCAAAATCTTTATTTATGAAAGCTTTTTTTGTTTTGAAGTATTTATATGTATACCTAAACGTTACTGTTTATACAACATACAATGTCTATGATTAATTCTGCCTTAGGGCTGCACCAGACTACAGGACTTCTGCATCACAAGCAATCATCTTCGGAAATGGAATAGAAGATGGTTTCTTGTGGGGTTCTTGTTCACCATGATAATACAGAACCCCATTGCTTTTGATGGCCACTTAAATTTAGTTTAATTCTGTTCACTGATTAGACACAAGAGTAGTTTTTACATTTCAAGGCTGTCAACTGCCAAAACATTTTACTGAATTTATGGTTGGATGAATAGCACTTTCTTAGTCTGACAAGATACTGAAAATTACATATATGCACTTTTAGCTGAACTAATCACTCCAGCATTTACTCACTTAATAGCACACAGGGTTGGTGGGGTGGAGACCCATATAGAAAAACACCCAGAAACACTAAGGGAGCCCATGCCCAATCAAGAAATGCCTTACACATCACAATGTAGACACCCTCACACATATACACATTGACATGCAGAAAATGCAGTGTCATTAATTTACTCTTTATAGAAAAATCTCAGGACAAGCATGCTGTGAGGCAACAGTGATATTTGTTTGTTTATTGGCATTTTAATCTCATGTTTATATTGTAGGTGCATTCAGGATGGCTCTGATAACAGTGAGGGCCAAACTGTCCCTGGCAATTCGAACAGTGATGTGCACACACGGCCAGAACATCCACAGCAACTTTCAAAATAGCGGTAACAACCCAGGCTATCACCACCTTCAGGACCACACCACTTGTCTGTGACAGTGATGCCTCACTTTCAGATGTGCTAAATGGCTTATATGTGGTTCGTGGCACTGAACAATATGGTGGTGAGGAAAAACATTCCCTGTTGCGACAACCAGGTTATTCATCTTTCCACAATGGACACACTGTGTACAGTCTACCCACAGAAAGCTGCTGGACCAGGCAACATTCCTGGCAGAGTGCTCTAAGAATATACAGTTGTTTTTACATCTTTAACATCCCCTGAAGCAGTGTCATTATACCAACATGCTTAAAGATGATTACTTTCATAGCCATTTTAATGACATTGTCTGTCATGCTTCAATAATTATCTTCCTGTAGCAGGTAGTTCCTTGGTGTTCATTCGGAGGACAACCTCACCAGGACCACAGCTCTACTGTCTGAGGAGACTTGCCACATGCCACCACCTATCCTAACCATGTTCTACAAGGGAAATATGAAGAGCATCCTGAATGGCTGCATCACTGTATGCTGCCTCACTGAATGCAAGACTCTCTTCCAAATAGTGAGGATCGCTAAAAAGATCAAGTTACATGGACTTTTTACTCTTCTGCCATCTGGAAGAAGGTACCATGGCATTCAGACCAACAAAGTCATAACAGTTGTCTCTGACACAGACATACATGATGGACTTGGGCCTTTGCAATCAAACACAGTGTGGTATTTGAACAAACACAACACAAATACACACATCCACCATGTATTGGACTGCTATGATTTTATCAGTTTGATCTATGTTGCAATTTCCACAAGTTTCCACATGCTGTGTACAGATCTCTCTGATGTATTAATATGACAATATAAGTTTGAAATATAAATATTGCACTTTTGCACCATAATCTGTTGCAACTCTAGTACTAATGTTTCGACCTCAGTTTCTGAATATGTGATAATATCTGAGAATGTGGCAGGAATACAGAGCACACACAGTTAAACCCACACAAGCACAGGGAGAACATGCAAACCATAGAGAAAAGACCCAGACCACCACTCCACAAATGTGATAACAATTTTCTTCTAGTTTAATACAGTTTTCACATCGGTGTTAACTTTGTTAACACAAGCACATTATGCTACAATATGTATAGAACTTTTTGCAATAAATATTGTCACAAAGCAGCTTTACAGACTTAAGGACTTCTAAACCAATGATAAAAAAGAAAATCTGCTGAGCAAGCCTAGCGTGACTATGGCAAAGAAAAAATCCTTGAAAAATACAAGAGAGGCCCATTCAACATGGGTGGACCAGAGGAGATTTTAAAAAATACATATTTAACAAAATGATATTTACTAAAGATTACTTATAACTAGCAGTGGCTCAGTAAGCATCTGCTGTAGGTTCTGGGCATTTGTGGTGCTCTGACACCAGTAGGGTTATTAAAACAAACAAAACATGTATTGCGCAAAAAAGAGATCCCATAAATGTTTATAAAGCCTTAATTCAATCTTACAAAAAGGCAGAGAAGAGTTGCAACATAAGTGGTCAACATGAAATTACAGAAATTATTGCCAAATGTGGTGGCAATTTGGCTGGTCATTATCAATGATTCTGCATTGGCATGTTACATTTGATCACACCAACACTGAATATTTAACATTTCTGGATGAGCAGCAAGACACTTTGCTTGGATTTTGAGCTGGAAAAGTATGCAGTGAATGTCTTCTGGAAGAATGTGATATTTCATCATGGTTAAAATGTACGTGAATAGTTTATTAATTAATTATTTAATCCATACCATCATCCATACTGTCTCTGGCTAATCCTGATTGAGAAATTATTCTCAGCATTCCAAGGAAAAATTGGAGGCTGCATGTGATATTAGAGTAGAAGCTAGGATTAAATAATTCCCCATTGTCTAGCTAGAGAGAATATTGTTTGTGTTGATAAAGTCACGTGGCCTGACCCACACCAGAGCAAAGATTCTGAAACAGAATGAATGATTGACAATACAAATAATTTATTTCTATTTTATTTCCCCCCTAATTTAGTGTCTCTTCGCTAATTCACTGTCTTCCACTTCTGGGGAATCCCAATTTGCGCTGGAGGTGGATACCTCTTTCGACTCATGTGCAGAAGTGTGTTGTTTTGCAATGTTTATGTTGTATGTAATAACATCTGAGTAGTATTTATGCTTTATTTAAAAGCAATATTTGGTTTTGAACAAAGTCAGACGATTGGTGAATAGAGCTCATATTTTTGATTTGGTGCTCACTGTTTAAGAAAAAAAGTAGAGTTTTGCCCTTACATGATGTACACAGTCTAGTATTTTTAGCTGAATGAACATGTTACTCTAAGCTTTTGAATTATGTGAGGTCAGACATAGAACACATCGGTTCAAATTATTTCCATCCAATCAGAAGCTTAGAATTAATCTCCCCATCAAAGGTGCAATTTGTGCTCCAGAACTTCCTTGTGTGCCATTGTGCTTTGGTCTGGAAGCACAGCCGAGATAGGGTTTCCAGGAAATGAAAAGGTACCTAAACAGATGTGCATGATGAGCGATTATTGATCTTTAAAAAATAAGCACTAATGAGTATAACATGCGCAAGGGTGTTAAGGCTATTAAATCACCATCCGTTTAGAGGAAAAGTGTTAAATTGGCATGTAAATCAGAAATTTTGCGGTCCTGGATCTGCATACCATGACTGGACATAATTGATGTTTAACCTGTGAGTGGATGTGGAATGTATGTGTGTGCAATAAGTATTCCTGAGTACATATTTTATGGGGATTTCAGAATTATGCACGGTGTACTTGAGGTATTATAGGCAGGTTGGAAACAGCAGGCGTTCTCCTCATGAGAATCGCCTGCTGGGCAGTCATGATGGTTGCATTCATATATGCAATCATTTTACTATAATTTGCTACTAATTACACCCTGCAATTAGGCAATATGCTACAAATAATTTTCATTATCCATAAACGGCATAGGAAACACGGCAGATCGGTGGAACAAATCTGAAATAAACATTACAAATACCTTATAAATAAAAAAAATAATAAATCCATGCTTTTAAAAATACAACTTTATATATCATGTTTAAACAGTGGCTTAGTGGCTTGTCTCACAGCTGGGTCCGATTCCCGGTTAAGGCAATCTAGGGCTTTCTCAGTGGGGTTTCTGTGTTCTCCTCATGTTTGCAAGTGTGTCCTCTGAGCACTCTGTTTTTCTTCCTACAATCTAAAGACATGCAGTAAGATTAATTGGAGATGCAGAATTTTTTATTGTGTTTTTTGTGAAGTTGAAAGCTGTGATAAAACTAGATGGTTGTATTCATATGTTTTTACACCAATTCATGAAAATGTATATATACATGTATGTATTTTTCTGGCACTGTTGCTTCACAGTAAAAAGAATCTTGGGTTTGAAACCCATTTTGGCAGTGCAAAATTGGCGTGTTGATCTTGTGTCTTTGTAGATGTTGTCCAGGTTCTCTAGTTTTCT
Organism: Hoplisoma paleatum; assembly: GCA_028565875.1. NCBI lineage: Eukaryota > Metazoa > Chordata > Actinopteri > Siluriformes > Callichthyidae > Hoplisoma > Hoplisoma paleatum. The sequence goes on from JAOTRQ010070853.1 coordinate 12,047, forward strand.
TTCCACAGGCCATGACAACGGAAGTAAGGAGAATTGGACATACTTTGTTGTTTATGACTGTAGCTTTAGTGTGAAACATAGGTCATCACATTAAACAAAGACACATAATACCCTTTGGGGCTCTATATTCTTTGATTTAGAAGAATTAATATTTGATTAAATAATGGGTGTTGATGTTGAGCAGTTGGATATTCTTCCAGCACACCAGCTCTGGGATTCTGAACTGCCCAAGTTTAAAACTTAGCTAAGCTGCTAGTTGGCTGGGTGAGCATGGTAGGCATAATTGGCAATGTGTGCTGCAGACCAAACTGGCTTTTAAGCAGTGTTGTGCCAGTTCACAGCTTTTCTGAACTAGTTCAAGTTCAGTTCATACATGCTCAAAGTGAACAGTTCAC
>JAOTRQ010070863.1:0-12441 GCA_028565875.1 Hoplisoma paleatum
ACTACTAGTCGATTAGTTGGAGTAAATGACGACCACTGGTCGACCAACAAAATCCTTGGTTGTGGACAGCCCTAGTTGTAATAGATATAACCTTATAATAACCTTGTAATAGTTTCCATAAGACTTCCTGATGTTGATCCAGGATCTGGCAAATTGTGGGTATCGAAGCCGGCTCAGGCGACACTGTGTGTAGAAGAACTTACTCATATCCCACGATCTACAAACACACATGTATACACACAAGCTGCTGTTACAATACCGAACTCTGAACTGCACGCATGAGTTAGTGAATCAGAAATGAAGAAAATAAAAGCAGAAATTTAATTTTACCCGTCTGTTAGCAGAGTGTATTTGTACTTGGTCCCGAGCTCTTTTTCCTGCAGCCAGGCTACAGCTCGGCGCAAAACACGTGAAAACATGTCAGCCTCGTCCACCATTTTCTGGAAAAGAGGTTTAAAGTTTCCATACCAAGAAGACAGTTTATTTCTCCCTATGTTCCGCGTTGGAACTTAACCTGTTTTATGATTTTGAAACTAGCTAAAACAGTAACAGTTCTTTATTATGACCAACGCTCGATTGCTTAAAAATCCTTAACGTTTTTCCTTAATTATGAACCGTAAGTGGAAACAATTATTTAAGTGTTTTATCAACTCCGTCAAGAACAAGGCAAAAAAAAAGAGAATAATAAAAAAAAATTTTATCTAGATTTTTTTTCTACAGCTAGAATTGCAGGTTTCAAAAAATCAGCCAGATAAATAAAGAATTAAGAATTTTCACTATCTCAAAGAGTTGCTCATTTTTGCAAGTCTCTAAAAGATCCACCATATTCAATAACTTAAGGAACTTTATGCAACACTTAAACCTTTAAGCCATAAGATTTCCATTAAAACTCCATTAGATAACAATTAAATCATATTTTAACACACATCCTTAAAGGAGAGTTAAAAGTAAATTTTTAAGAGTTAAGATTTCATGCAACAAACTTATTACCTTTTTTTAATGCTAGAACTGGAGCTGAACCAGTTCTACATGGGTTGAACAAGACAATGTGAGTTACCTGTGTTATTCCTGTTAGCTTCACACAAAAATCTGAAAGCAATGGCTTCTCCACCGGCTGAACATATGCCTGAAACGTGTCCACCTGTAATGACAAGGACATAAGACATTCAGGAACTAATCTCCGAAAATTCTAAATATGTTCTACCTAAAGATGGTCTTAGCTCTGCTACCAACTGGCTGAGCACCGATATAACTCAGCTGAAAAGATTTTTCAAGCTGTTGCCGTTGCTCCCTCTGTGTTTGAAAGGTAAGAAGTCTTCCCTGCTAGCTTGATATCTACAAATCTCATAAGAAAAGTCTAATAAGGCGTTTTCTTAGAAGGCAAGTCATTCACGATTTTAACCAATTACATCATTTAAGCTCTGTAATAAATGACACATTGCACATCCCTAAATGTCATATTAACATTCTATTCTATTAGAATATATATTATAAATACATTTACTCATTATTTTTTACTTCTGCAGATTTGAGATCAAATAAAAAATGATTGACTCAAACATTTACTTCATATTTTGGTTCTTGGTCCACCTCTATGAGTAACCAGCAGTTTTGTCCCTCACCAACTTACAATCTCCATGCTGCTTGTGTCGACGAGGACCATGGGAAATTCGATGATCTCGTGAACATAGTTCCGTGGGTTACTCTCCTCGCAGGTCGCCTCGAAGTCCACCACACAGATGTAATCGTAGTACGTCTCGCCTGTCTGGCCAGAAGCATCGGACAGTCTCAACTTCTGTCTCTTGTAGTAATTCTTCAGACGCTTCTTTAACACGTCCTTCACACCCCTAACATGACATAAAAATTCGATGCATGATGATTAGCTGGTTGGGCATCCCTTCGTCAAAACAACACTTCATGTGCATTACCTGGTGTCCAGCTTGAGCTCAGTACATTTAGCTCGCAGTTCGTCTCTGTTCATGCGGTTGATGGCTCCATTAGCCAGAGAGATCTCCTTATACACTGGATCACTGAAATCCGCCAGGAGAACTTCAGGTTTTTCCTTAGGCTTAATTTAAAAACAATTAAATGAAGAAAGTGAAATGTATTTATACAGAACTTCACAGTTAAAAGTCATATTACACAATCTAAAATAGACAATCAACATCAAAACATATTTTTGCTTAACTAACCTTTAATACCATGGAGACGTTGTGCGATTGCTATCCACTGTTGTCACATGTTATAAATAAGACTATTTTAATTGAATTAATTTATCCAAAAAGCACATATACTGTTCTGTGTTTGTACTCGACTTAAATGTTTACAGCAGCTGTAAATATAAACAATTTATTTATTTTTATACTCTGTGCTTTTTAATCAGTTGGTTAACTCAATCCCTACTAGTGAACAAACACTGGAGGGCAGTAATGAGCACACGTGCAGCCCCAATTTAGTGTCCCCAATTAACCTGGTGGACTATTAGTCTTTAGACTGTGGGAGGACACCGGACAGTCTGTAGGAAACCCAAAAACATGAGAAAATATATTCTGAACACTGCCAAAATAGTAGGTACAATTTTAAACAATAATAGTTTGAAAATTATTATTTACAAAGCGTTGCAATAAACAAGCAAAATGTATAAACTTTATTTCATTGCATTTAAAAGCATAATTCCATTATAACTATATATAAAATAACTTACTTCACATGTGGAGCCGATGCTTTCTTCAGATTCTGACTGTTTATTGTCAGTTTGTTGAAGAATATTTACTCTTTGTTCCTCCATGACATTTACAGTTTTATTTGTATTTTATTTTAATTTTAGCTCAGCTCCCGTCAGTATTGCTCACATCTGTTTGGCGCCTTTTCCCGAACAGAAACACAACATTCTGTTTTACTTCCTAAAAACGTGTCATTTAATAACTTAAACAACTGGAACTATAACAAATAAATGATTTGCTGTCGGTCTTTTACATTTGTCTCTGTATAAAAATCCATAAAGAAAAAAGACGCTTAATGTGACAGAACAGATCCGCCATTATCGAATCAGATTTCAAAATAAAAGTTCCTCAGTTACTTGCACATCTACTTGAAAAATAAAATCTTCTTCATTTATTACGTTTTTACTACCGCTTTATCCTAGCCAGTGTGCTGATTTAGGTCTGATTTATTTATTTAATAAAATTTAAACTATTAAAAGAGAAAATAGCATTCAAGTGTGTCGTGTAGATGATCACACTTTTTTAATCCTAATTCACTCATTGTGTCTTTATTGACAATTCAACAATTGTCTTAAAATATGAGCATAGAAAAATCCGTTGCTGCCACACGGATAAAGCAAGTTTGCATGTTCTCCCAGAGTTCATCTTTAGACTGTTCTTTAATAATCTGCCCCTTGTTGCTATGCAGTTTTAAATCCTGAATTTTATATTAAAATGTTGTTTTTTCATGTAATGAACACAACTATGTATTTTTTTACACATTCCAGTCGCATCCAAATATGGGGCACTCTGTTGACCATTACTGATCCATAGTTTCTCAGTGATATGTCGTTTCAAAAGGTCGTTCTCCGACCCAAAAAACTACGGGGAGCTATGTATCTCGGGGACAATTCTGCATCTTCCAATTGACCTTGTGGCATGTTTTTTGACCTTGAAAGCAATGTCCACATAGACACAAGGAGAACATGCAAACTCCACACAGAAAGCCTTACCCAGAACTCCTTTATGTGAGGTGACAATGCTAACCACTAAGCCACTTTGAAGGTAATTAAATACCCAAGACAAAAACAAACCAAAAAGCCATTATTTAATCTATAGAACACAAATCATATCTTTTTAACAGAGTTTAAAAACTCGGGTGTGCTCAATAAATCATACAAAATAGTTTATGTTGTAACACTTTTTATTCCCTTTTTACATTAACTTCCTTTATTTAACATCTGCAAATTAAAACCTACTAATTGAAACAGAAGTAAATAGAATAAATATATGACAAAACCAGTTTTCTTCAGTGTGAAATGTGCAAATGTTTACAAAACCTGAACAGAAGCTTAAAACCATTACAAACTGTGATTTAAAACACTGTGAGGATTTTACCGACACTATGGTGACACTAAAATTCGTCTAGAAAATGACAAATTTCTAAATTTTCCAAACATTCTACATTTCACTTCCACCACAAACCTGACCGAGTGAAACAGATCGAGAAACTCAGTGGTACACAACCGATGATACAAAAATTTATTTACCTGTAAAACTTTCAGACAGCAGCATTATCGTTCATCTATTATGTCACAGTTCTAAACACGTTCATCTTTGTTCACCACTCAGGATTTACAAACGTCATCTTGGTGTGAGGTAGAGCTCGTTAAATATCAAATCAGTTGGTGGCAGATATAAGTTCAATGATGTAGAGATAAATGAGGTATCGTTCATTGCTCATATGTTCTGCAAGATTACACAGTGAAACAAACACGACATCCTGAGCTTATATTAACACTGGTGCACATTCTGTAACCTGTTTTATGCACGCGAGGACTTTTTTTAACATAAACGAATAACTTGTACACACATTATTACATCTATTAATCTCATTTGCGATAGAAAGTCTGTGCACAACTACAGCTGTATGAACATTATTGTAAACGAGAGGTTGTTCAGCTTTATAAGATAAAAAAAAATAAAAAGAAAGTCTGAAAAATAAATGTTCATTCACATCGGCAATCAAGCACACGTACTGAACATGTTCCTACCTTGAAAACATGCCTAAAATATGTATTTATTTATTTTATTTTGGATGAAGTTTCACTAAGCTCAAAACAGTCAAAGCGGAACCCTGGTTTACCAAGGCAGATCGTTCTTGAAGGCAACAATAGGAAAGAAATACTGTTAGAATTCGAGAAGAGGTGTTCTTATCAGTCAGGCAGCAACGATTTGTTTTGTATGTAAAGCTATTTGTGCATATTTTGGGCCCCTGAGAAAAGGTCTAAGTAATCTTGATGATTTACTGATGGTTTCCTTACAAACTGCCCTAATGTTGTGTTGGGTCTCCATATGAAGCTTGTGCTGCTGATAAAGTTCAATAAAACATTCTAGAGTTCTTTTAAAAAGTCCATAAAATAGGCCATTAAGGCAAAGTTCAGACACCACACTGCATTTTGGTTAAGTGAATGCTCTTTTCTGTTGACATGATCACTTTGATATGGATGTTTATGATTATATTGAATATAAGCAGCAGTATAAACTAAGAGTCAGTAATAGGGGCCGAGATCCTCGTAACCGGCGTAACTTGGCCAGTCTGGAAAGATCCCACGTGAGCACCGGGGGCTGCCGTACCTGTCGAAGAAAACATTCCAGTCAGAGATGTGCCGAGGATTCGATTCGCTTTGTCTGCTCTTCTGGGCCGACTGGATGATTTTATAGTTCTGGCCGTGGTTGCTGTCCCAGTGGGTGTTCCCATTCACCATGTAAAAGATGGCAAACTCGATCTGTTCGTGTGAAGTCACCAGCTCAGGTAAATCCGTCTCGAAGGAGAAGGTGTCCCAGCCAGTGCCCGAGTACATGTCCAGTACGTAGAGGCAGTCCATGTCAGCGTGGCTTTTCCACGAGTCAAAGGTGATCCGGAGCGTGACTGATTTCTCGTACGACAGGTTCTTTACCTTGACGGTTCCACACAGGGTGTGGCCTTTCAGGACGCAGTGCTCCAAGCAGACAAAGTCTCGCTCCAGACGCTCCCGGAAGTGCATGTAGTCCGAGGAGGGTTGAGAGAAGTCCAGCACCAGCTCGCTCTCCTGGTGAGAGATGTTCAGGGTGGAGGTGAAGAGTTCCTGGATGCTAAGCGGGACGGCGATAGGGTCATCGAATTCCGAGAACATCTTTACCATAACCAGTGCCAAGCCCTTGTGATCGGCAAATGACACATGCTTCTTGGGTCGGTTTGGCTCCTGTCTGGTCCCTCTGAGTGCCGGGTGGAAACACGGGCGGAGAGGAGCCTGGCACCGCGCCGATGGTCGGTTCTGGAAATCTTTGTTTGGGAGGAAAAGCGGCATCGCCAACTCGACCGGCATCATGAACCCGTCAGTGATTTGACAGCTGAGAGGGAAAAAACAGCATTTCTATCTCCACTGATGTACAGTACCATAAATATAAAGTGCAAGATATACATTTCATACTTTCATAAGTACCGATGTGGTGATAAACTAGTATTCAAATGCCTGGCTGTTAGTTTGTAAGACGTCCCAATTCAAAAACATGTTCTATTAGAATAAAGAGCGTTTTCTAAACCTACCTTCTTATGGTTTTAGAGCTTCTATAGAGCTCAACTGTCTAGAAATTCACGTAAAATAATTGACTTGTCAACAAAAAGTGTTGCGAAAAAAATTCAATAAAATAATTCTGAATACAATAGTTGTAATGTTTTGAATCTTCACAACAGAAATATAAGAAATGGATAATTCTTCTTTACAGAGCCCTGGAGGCGCTGACATGGGGTGGCAGTAAGATCCATGTGTCTGGAGTTCAGGGGGTTCAAATCCCAGTTTGAAATCCAAAATACAGAAGGTGCTTTGTGCTACGTAATCCTAAACATGGGTACATAACAGTGCACCCTAGCACTGATCCCAAACCCTGGTAGTCTGAGGGGTATCCAGTAAGAGAAAAAGCAATTGTGCCATATCAAATATTAAACCTGAGGACCTACTGAGCTTCTGTGGCGCCCCCTAGTGGAGGCTGCCAAAATAGAACATTCTTATGGACCTTTAACCAAAACTTTGTTTAAAGTTATTTCCATACTATTTTACACCCATATTTAATATATTATTAGCACAAACAAAAACATTTCTATAAACTAATACATTCTATACTGCAACTTAAAATATTTATATTCTCTAATGAATAAATACATTTTATATGATAATCAATTGTATCTAGTGTCCAATGTTTTTTGTCTAGTCTAATTTTGTATACTCAAACCTACAACAAGATTTTAGTTAGCTTTAAAGAGGAAAACAAAATTTAACATAACAGAAATGTAATATTCATACAAATATTACATTTCTTTTCAAAACCTGATTAAGATTTTTAAATGAATCTTGAGGAACCTTCAGCCAGCACAGAGAAGAACATTTAAAGCCCTGCAAAGATCTTTGCAGCATGAGACATTTGCTCTTATTTAGCATATCCACTTTATATGATTTATTTATTATAAATGTTAAGTTTGTTTAGAAGACCTTACATGACCCCGCTCGTCATTTAAAGACTCGTGAATTGTCTGATCAGCCTGCATACACAAAAGAATAAAGTTCTTACCAGTTAAAACATCCGTTGGTTGGAGTTCCTGCAGCACTGGAGATGTTTTAGTGGAAGTTGCATGAATTGGAGCAGAAATGTTTATAACTTGAATCACTTTCGCTGCTTGTCTCGTGGTTCTGCAGCTTTATTGTGAAGCTCCGCGTTTACAGTCAGCGCCACCAGGATGAATGAATATCACACTCCGGCCACGTGAACACCAGGCCTCGACCAATCAGAGCGCAGAACACCGGCGTGGAGAAAACGGGATCGCTGATCACGTGATCGTGGCCCCCCATTTTACCTACATTAACAACTATCGGTGTGTGATGTTACTAATTTTGGTATCGATCCGATACCAAGTAAATACAGACCCAGTATCGATTCAATTAACATATAATAACACTCTTTTAAGTTAATTAATAGCTAATTGTGTTATCAGTACACTCATGCCTTTAAATGATTTTATGATTTTACTCCCTAATGTTAATTACTTAATTGTGTGCATGCTATTACCCAGGGGCAACATTTAGGTATTTTATTTATATGATACTACAAATGTGTATTTACTTAAAAATAACTTTTCTGGCTTTTAGTTCAAATGCACAAAATTACTTTAATCAACTAACTAAAAAAATTTTAATTTTAAAATGTTGATTTATATTTGTCTGTCGACGTGAGACAAGAAAACACCATCGATTTAACTCTGTGTTTATCATTCGCTATGGCGACGAGCAAGAAAATTTTTTAAATTTTGGATCATAAACAAAAACGTCACGGCACCATCTTATGTAGATCGCGACTGCTTTATCTACAAGCGAACACACGGTATTGTTTTGATGGCTTTATTGTTCCCAAAAAAATATTTATATATAAATAAAATAAATACATTTAAAGAAATCTTCAGTATTGATGTTGCCTGGGTGGTATTAGGCCTTTTCTGCTAATCAGTCTTGTGGATCTGTAACTTATATACGTGACACCAGACTTAAACTACCCTTTGCACGTTAACCCCTTGGACTTTACTGTACTGCCTAATCGTCTAATCTATGACACGTCTTGAGATGATATAAACACATAAGAAAGTAAACAAGAAAAACGAATGTAAATGTAGTCAGGTAGTGAGTGTTGTGAGTGTCATGACTTTTCAATTTGGGAAATGTAATTAGAGAAATGTTCTGGTTTTATTTATGAAGGAGCAGTGCTATATAAATCTATGTTATACTTTAAGTTTGTTTTTTTTTACTAGAAGAGGGGAGAGGATGAAATATATTAAATCAACACATTGGATAGTATGTTAATAGATTCTGATCAGCGATCACAGGCACTCAAATAAAAAAATGCACCTTTGGCTTTTACTAAGTAAAATATCTCCAGATATCTTAAATTGTTTAATAATGTTATGCAATCCCCTGGATTTAGTAAATTTCAAAAACATTTGTTGACAAACCAGAGATCTTTCTTCCATCTTCGCGCGTCAGAGATTCTGCCTTTATGATTATCAGCTGTTTGCATTTGCCACATCATTACCTGTTTTTTTTTACCCCATTACTAGGCCTAAACTGCCTTAGAATGTGGAATGGAATGAAGTTAAGCAGAAAAAGACAACATATTTTGGGTTTAACATGTCTGCAATGAAATAAAAATGATGCTACCATTTCTTTTAATTTCATATAATATGCACTTCTTATTTGCCACAGAATTATTGAGTTTTTAGTGCTAATGGTTGAATCGATTTTAATTCGGGTTTATTTTAGCACAAAAGCACAGTGAGTAAAAGTGAGCTTAGTTGTGTTTACTAAAAATACCCTGTAGCCTCTGTGCATTTGGTATTAGGGCTATAGGGTGGAAAGCTGTAAGGTCATGGCTGACTGATGGGCACAGGAGACACAAGATGGCTGGTCACCTGTCTATATATGAGCGCTGCTATTAATAGTTGTTTCCAAGTGTGAGAATGTATATTACGTTCGGCTTAACATAAAGTCTTTCTCTTTTGTGTATTAACATACAGAATATTTAACAAGTAGCTATTATGATGATATTTATATCATAATTGTTCAGTCAGTGAGAGGAAACAGTTTGTTACAGTATCAATGAGGCGTCAATACTGAATGGGGCAAAGGTCAGACCGCACTCATCTGACATGCCTTACACGTGTTCGCCGGTGTTGTGTGTATCTGAGGATTTAAAGGTTTGAACCGAAGCCAGCAGAGATTCTTGCTTTATCTATATTTACAAACACATCGAGCGGCCTGACCAGCATCAGCACAGTTTCACCTACATCATATATAACGTATAGGACTTAAACATCAATGTGACTGAGTGCTTCGAGCATTGCTCAGGAGTCCTACGTATCTACCTAACCAATAGAACACAAGAGGCAGTATGTTATCATGAAATAACATTACGGTTGTGATTTGGTGAGTGAGTGCCATAGATTCCTAGCCGTAATGTTATGTCGTGATAACACAATAACACGATAACTACATACAGTTAAGTGCTAACGACTTTGCACAAGATATTTTGTGCCTTAACAGTTTGCTGCAACAGTTTAGGGAAGGTTTAAAAGTTTTGGGAGTCCTGCAGAGAGCTCTGACCCCAGCCCCACTGACCAATATCAGCACCCAGCCAGACGATTCCTGTCATCTCTCACTCAGACATTCCTAAAAGTCTTGTTAGAACTTTCTCAGAAGACCGGCTGTCATTCTAGCTAAAAAGATCACATGTAGGTCAAGCAGGACTTCAATCAAGCCCATCGTCAGGTGTCCAGGTACCAAATTGAAGGGCTAGATCATTCATAAATCCAATTCCATCACTCAGGATCACAAACATGTAAAAATGTATTTTTCCCCGTTATCTCAGGATCCATCACACCACGCTGCTCACTGTTCGGTCAATATTGAATCAGGGTTTGATGGTTTACTTTACCAGGTTCAATGAAACTCCAGCATTGATTTACACAAATAACTACGAGCCAAAAACAGACTGAAAGACCTTGAACTGAGCTGATCAGTCATTAGACTATAAATAAAAGAACTAAAAGTTTCATCATCAACTCTGTATAAGCTTATGTGACGTGAGAGGGTCAACAAAGGTTTGTTATTGTAAGCACAGCGCCACCTACCGAGATATCGTTACTTCATCTCTTGATGAAAATGTCATTTGTTTTGTAGTGTTTTATATATTCTTGTAATTTAATATTTTTAGATATTGCATCATTTATGATATTTTTCATATTATTATGTTGATCTTATTACTATCTATATGTATGTCTTGTTATTGTTGTTCGTATAATGACTTGTTGTTTATTATTAGTAAACATAAAACAAAAAGTAATTAAATAAACTACGTCTACTGTATTGTTTTCTTAAAATGATAATCAAAATAGAATTTTTTTGTTACTATTATTATTTTACATGCATATTTAGTTTCCACAATCAAACATTTATTATAATTGTTATAATAATAATAATAATAATAATATGTAATTATAAATATTAAAATATAAATAAAACATAGCTTATCATTTCTTGTAAATTTAATAAAGACCATAACAAAACATTTATAACAACAACAATTATTATTAATATTAATATTCTGCATTTGAAATTATTTATTATTAGTAGCAATATTATTAACAGAAGCAGTATTTTATTTTGTGTATACTTTACAATGATTCTTGCACATTTAAAAACAAATATAACCGAAAGTGTTTTTTATTAGTTTCTATTACTCTTATAATGCATTTGTTATTGTTATTTGTTAAACAGGCAGAAAGCGGAAGTCTGGCCCAGACTAGCCGGAAGTCTCGGAGCTCTTGTTGTTGTTGGTAGAGGGTGGTGATAATGGCGGCGTCTCGTCGCTCCTCACAGCAGCATCAGGCCTCGGCGGCGGTTTTTTCTTCTCCTCCGCGGGTCACTTCCAACACCGTCACACCGCCCGGCTCTCCTCCGGGCCCTACCGCCTCCAGCGCATCCTCCCCGGGCGTCTCGGAAGCCGGAGCCGCGGAGCTGGAGGTGGATGTGAGCCCGATATCTCCCCCCGCTCCTCCGGCCCGCAGCTCGAGCACCAGCGCGAGCTCCAGCAGCACGAGCTCCAGCAGTTCCCCCAGCACCGCGACCGGCTCCAGTCCCGACTCACCCGGATCCGCATCGAGTCCGTACGGAGCCTCCGGGGGCAGCTTAAGCGTCAGTGGCGCTTTCCGGGAGCTGTTCGAGGCCTGCAGGAATGGAGACGTGTCGCGGGTGAAGCGGCTGGTGGACTCGGTCAGTGTGAACGCGAAAGACATGGCGGGACGTAAATCCACCCCGCTGCACTTCGCTGCAGGTAACAAAGCACTTACAGTGACCAGTAACACGACTGACCAGTAACACCAACACAACATTCACGCGACTGATCACGACTATTGATGATCAGACTGAACCGGACTGACCAGTAATTATACTGACCAGTAATTGTACTGACCAGTAATTATACTGACCAGTAAACTGACTGACCAGTAATTATACTGACCAGTAACGCGACTGACCAGTAACGCGACTGACCAGTAATTATACTAACCAGTAATCTTACTTAGTAGTAACAGACTGAACCGGACTGACCAGTAATTGTACTGACCAGTAATTGTACTGACCAATAAACTGACTGACCAGTAATTATACTGACCAGTAACACGACTGACCAGTAACGCGAATGACCAGTAATCTTATTAATTAGTAACAGACTGAACCGGACTGAGCAGTAATTATACTGAGTAGTAATTGTACTGACCAGTAACCTGACTGACCAGTAACGCGACTGACCAGTAACGCGACTGATCAATAATCTTACTTAGTAGTAACAGACTGAACCACACTGACCAGTAACACGACTGACCAGTAATTATACTGACCAGTAACACGACTGTTCAGTAACGCGACTGACCAGTAACACGACTGACCAGTAACGCGACTGACCAGTAACGCGACTGACCAGTAACGCGACTGATCAATAATCCTACTGAGTAAGAACAGCCTGAACCACACTGAGCAGTAACCTGACTGACCTGTAATTATACTGACCAATAAACTGACTGACCACTAATTATACTGACCAATAATCTTACTTACTAGTAACAGACTGAACCAGGCTGAGCAGTAATTGTACTGACCAG
>JAOTRQ010070874.1:0-12441 GCA_028565875.1 Hoplisoma paleatum
GAGAGAGAGAGAGAGAGAGAGAGAGAGAGAGAGGGCTAAAGAGAGAGAGAGAGAGAGAGAGAGAGAGAGAGAGAGAGAGAGAGAGAGATGGAATGGTGGCCTCCACATCGGATCATCTGACCTAAACCCAACTGGAGATGATTTGGGACGAGTTGGACCTCACAGTGAAAGCAAAGTGGTCAAGATGGACCCCGAGAAGCCTTTTCGAGAGCCCTCGGGGAAACCATGCACCAAGTGCAAAGCTGTCATCAAAGCAAAATGTAGTTCGAAGAGCTTATTATTGAGAAGAAATCTCGAACCATGTTTGGTTGGTTTAACACTTGTTTTTTTTAACATGTTCCTTCATGATTTGGAAGTTAAGATTGATCTTGAATGAACATCATTTAATTAAAACAACAACAATCTAAACAAAACACATTGGTGTGCGTTAGAACTTTTGGTACTGGTACAATACATGGTATAGTTGTAATACCCATAATGCAGCATTTCTTTTTGAGATTGAGGGTCTTGTTGGATCGTCGAGGAGCCGCCCGGATTCACCTGAGAGTGACGTTCAGGCGCAGTGGAAGCAGCATCCGCAGCTCATTCTGGAGCTCCAGGACTCTGCTCCGGGACAGGGCGCGGTCGGGAGATTGGTACACCAACCGGTAGCACAGGCTGGCGTGACCCATGTGGGGGTGACGGAAGCGGTCCACCAGCTGCACGTCCTTGACGGCTCCACACGTAGCTACACGCACAACCTGATGGAAGTCCAGCTCGTCATAAACGTCCGGTTCGGTCCAGAAGCTCACGTCGTGGGTGTAGCTCGGAGGGTAGAACGAGAACGCCCGGAAGGGACCGGACGACCATGAGCCGGGTCGGAAACGTGCCAGAAAGCGAGGATCGGCGCTCCACAGCAGGCGCCAATCCTGGATGGAGAAGGCCTGGGTGGCTAAGTGGTCAAGATTCAAGAGCAGCGTTAAAAGCGAGCACTGGTGATGGGTTCCATCTACAGGTTTGGATATTATGTGGCCAAAGTCAGGCTCTTCTCGAGAGCTTATCAGGACCCGATGCTCCACACCCGCTTGCTGGCCCTCGAAGGAGGCATCGTAGTTTGAAAGCAAGGCTTCCAGAAGCTTCTGAACCTGTTGTATCGGCTTCGATTCAGACGGTAAAACCGTAATGAGAAGAAGCTGATGGAAAGCAGGAGCACGAATCGGACTGATCGAAATCTTCCGGAAAACCAGACCGCTCAGACAATGGAAGGTTCCGGGACTGAAATCTTCCCGCTGGACGATCTCCTCGGCGTGAACCAACAAAGACGGTCGGAGCCCGTAGCCGCTCGCCGAGCTGGTCTCTGCCTCCATGGGTTCGCCGCCGGTCTCAGAGCAGTTCGTGTGTGTCGCTACGGGTTTGATCGTGTACATTCCACACGAGCTGGAGTCCGAGCACCAGGTCTGGACTTGTTCTTGAGTGCAGCTGACCAGCTCGGGGAACGTGGTGGCCACCGTGCAGATCGGCCACGAGGACTTGACCTCCTTCAGGAGCTGCTCCAGGACGAGTTTGACCGGGTGGTACGAGTGCTCACTGAGGAAATCCCTGCCGAGCAGAGGGGTCAGAGGTTAACACACACTTGTGAGGTAGGTTAAAATGCATGTGACATGCATGTACATGAACACGAAGGTCTCAGGTACAGACGCCGTACGTCACCGGGCACCACGGGTAACACAAATCATGTATAATGTGCAAACTGATCCAAGAAGATCAACAAGATCCAGGGTGAGAATCAACTCTGTCATGGTCTCGGAGGCCGGGAATCGAACCCAGAACTTCTTGCTGTGCTGCCCTGTACTTTTTGTTAAAATTGTGTGTAATATGGTGTAAAATATATATTTTGTCGTCGTTTATACATTTTATATTTGTGTGCTGGTTACCCAGTTTCACTTCTTTTAATCCTCCTACTTCATGCCTAATTTAACTTGAGTAATTATTTGACCCTTATGTTACGTGATTATCCGTGTCAGAACCGACCTGTTCACATATTCCCTCAACTCCTCTGGAAGCTCGTAGCTGACCGTCTCCTTCCCGACCGTCGCTTCCATTTTCTGCTTTACCGGCGTGACGTACGGGAGACTTCTGGTGAAGATATAATTCAGCGCCCCGTCCACATGAAACCCTTTATCCTGACTCCTGCGAAGACATTTACCATTGTTGACATACCCGAGAGAAACTGCAGAGGTCAGTACGACAGGTCATAATGTTTTGCTTGTTACACCAGTTCGAATCTCACCACGGTCAGTTTGTCGCCTGCTAGATGCTCACGATGGCAACGGAAACGTTCCATTCTCACCTGTATCCCGTGCATCGGTATCCGTGGTGTCTGTCGCTTTCGAAAGGATGGATCTCGCTCAGGATGAGGCCGGCCTCGGCTGCCATGGCGACCACCTGCCAACTGTTGTGCCATTCTCTCGGCGGGTTGTCGTGTGGAGTGCCGCCTTGGCCGTTACACAGGGCCACATGTACTTCACCGTCGACCCCGAGCACTTCAACACAGCTAAAGAGCAAAAAAAAAATTAGTGCATTGTTAAACAAGTGGAGCAGTTGGGGGGGGGGGGTGTTCGGTGCTTCATTTAAGGGTACTTCGATCCTTCAGGTCACACAGCCGGTTCTCTTAACGTTATTCATCCTACCGAGCGGGTTTATGGAACTACAAGGGGGTCAGTTACGACCCTCACCTGGTGAAGAACTTCGCCAGCAGCGCTCGGTTCTTCTTAACTCCGCTTTTGCGTCCACAGTGAGGGAAATTGAAGACGACGCGGCCGTACAGGTGGCGCCGGATCACCTCGTGCTCGGCCAGCCGCGTGCAGTCCACTTCGAAAAGCACAGAACAGCCTGCGGACACAGATCGCATCAGCAAAGGCGCTTTTGTCCAGCATAGCAACCGTCGTCATGAAGAGTGCATGCAAATCCGAGCGCTTATCACATCACATCAGAGTCGTCACGTTACAAGCCTCTTCACTGGAGTGGCAACGTGGTGGCAACAAATTAGTCACACAGCAGTGCCCACGTTGTGCTGGACGGACCGGTACTGACACAGACCGAACATACGCACGATGCCGTTATAAAACTTCTAATAATTAGCGTGAATAAGTTTTCACATAGCACGAATACTTTGGCCCAACATGAGTCTTATTTTGGCCGGTGGGTGTACGTTGGCTGGTAACCAGTGTCCAAAAGTGGGCTCACGTTAGCCAGACGTTGGGTGTCGGTGTTTGATGGTGGGCCTTCGTTGGAATGGTGTTGGTTACCGATCATTTTACATTCGCAAGGCTTGTAATGATTGTTTAATTGGTTAAAATGTGATGTGTAACGAGTCAAAATACTCCAACGCCGACTTCATTTCTCCTGAAAATACAGCCAATCAAAGACCAGCGCTGGTCTGATGTCAAAATTCGACATGCAACCATGACGACGGTAACCAAGGTGCCAATATGCTCGCTTTCTGGGAATGTGGTAACTTATTTTTGCATAACAATTTCTTTGTAGTGATGAGAAACTGTCATTTTATAAGAAATCACATCAAAACAAAACGAAATTTGTATTTCTACTTTAACATTTTATATTGCACTTGCAATGTCGTACCTAAATTACCTTAAAATAAAAGAAATGTATTAGTTTTGAGATCTTATTCAGTAATAACGCCTTAGTTCGAGCCTAACTCGAGTGAAGAATCGACTCACTGGATGAGAGTCGACTCTGATGTTTAATCCCTTAAAAACGAAGAATCGACTCGTTTCGAGTCAAGCTTGAAACCCTGCATTTCTGCTGTTTAAACGAATCGAATTCAATGTAATAATTAAATAAATTACGATTTAATACTATAAAACGATTCTGAGTATTGATTTTTTATTTACACCTGAACGTATCGCCAACTCGAAAGAGTCGTTTAGAGTCGACTCTTAATTCCTAAAGCGTTCGTCCAAAGAATCGACTCCTTCAAGTTCAACTTTAAATCC
This sequence comes from Hoplisoma paleatum, assembly GCA_028565875.1. Lineage (NCBI taxonomy): Eukaryota > Metazoa > Chordata > Actinopteri > Siluriformes > Callichthyidae > Hoplisoma > Hoplisoma paleatum. Next base: position 3,996 of record JAOTRQ010070874.1, read on the forward strand.
TTAAATTTATATACATTTTAAAAGAAATAAGGCTAAACAACGGTGTAGTTGCCTTACCTCGGTCTCGAAGCAGCTGTATATTCTGTGAAGCGTTTTCCTGAAGCGATGTTTCTGGTTCGTTTTGTAAACAGGAGGCGGTGATTCTTAAAGCGCGATTCGATTCACTCAGAGCCGCTGAGAAAGAGAAATTCGCCTCACCAAGCAGGAGAACCGACAGACTTTGTGACGTCATAACTGCTCGATTTTCGTCAGAGTTCAATTCAGACGCCGATCGATTCCGTTTCCGAGCATTTTTACTGTATAATGTGTAGTTACCAAACGCTGCAGTCTGGGTGGTCCATGTTAAGCTGAGCTCCCGCGATGTGGACGGTCGTTTAGTCGTAAAGTTTAAGAAAACACGCGTTTTAAATCTATTTAGATTAAAACTGACATTTCTTCAGACTTCATTCATCGCGTGTGCGATTCACGTGAAGCACCACATGCACCGCAATCCTGCTTAAAAACAACTGCGGTGTTAAAAGTGTCCTAAATCGCACCGTGTTCACTCTGTAGTGCACTACATCTATCCCTCTATAACAGTGTGTAGTACTCTATAGTGCAGGCAGGAGGCAGCATGGAGCTATTTAGAACACAGCCACGTTTGCCTTGTATGTACAAGTTTTCTTACAGTGATGAACAAAAACGAGAATAAAAACTGTTCCAGGGTTGTTGTTGTTGTTGTTTTTCACCCTTACATTATTGACAAAACAACCACAAGCAAACAATGTTTTATTTATTTGTTTATTAAGTTTAGCACAATGCAAGTTTAAAGTCAACTAGGTGAAGTGGAGCAGAACTTTTCACTCCATTCAGAGACGTGCAAGGAAGGGAAGGAAAGGCACACAGAAACACCCCGGACACAATCCATCACAGAGCAGGGCATCGATATCACCTATAAGGGCATTTCAGTGTCGTGTCTCGAGTTAACCTGACTGCATGTCTTTGGACTGTGGAAGGAAGTCGGCGCTGTTAGATGGAAACAAATACAAACATTTTTAACTGTGTAAATGAATGGAATAAATCAGTGCTGTTTTCATTTGCACTTTTCTACACAATTGTACGTCGAATTGAATTCTTTTAAACAGATGAATATAAAAACTAACGGATAAAATGGTCATGTCTGACATCACATCGCTAAAATGATATTAGCGAACTGAATTAATGTCGTTTCGTGTCTAAAAGCACAATGCCGGGTGTCCGAAACCCTAAATAGGATGACTTATATATTTATAGTAGGCTTATTTCGGCTTATATAGTATAATAGGCGTATTTAGGATTTCTATTTGATCTTCAGTCTACAGCAGCGTGTTGCACTTCCAGCCGAAACAGAGATCATCGTTGTTATTGTGAAACGTGTCATTAAATATTAGTTCAGCGGATAATGATGGGATTATTGTTACGAGTAATATCCTGCAGGACCAGGAGGAGGGAAGACAAAAAACATATGAGAGGAAATGAAAATGAAAGTTTGTCGCTTTTGACTGGAACACTGTGGAGCAGGAGCATTAAAACAGGTCTGTTTATATCTGCTTAATCATTTATTTCATATTTTATTCATGATATATTTGAAGTAATTTGTGTATTTACTTAATAAGATTTATTTCCTATTCGTGTATTTGATTTATATACGGTTAATAAAACGTTTTTGTACACTGAAGAAGCGTTTATGTCTTACAATGGCTTGTGTGGACATGACAAAACCTGATAAATGTGCCACCGTGGCTTCTGGTAATAAGAAGTTTTATATTATTCTGTTATAATATTTGTTTACCTAATGTATGAATTTCATTTATAATAGAACGTCATGGTTTTTGAAATATAAGTAACATGGTTGTATAACATGTACAGCATACAGCATGGTTGTATACATGTACATACTTGTTCATTTGCGTTTATGTCTGACGTACAGCGGGTAGGACAAGTATACCCAAGTATGTGGCTCGCGGGCCAAACAATGCCCAGGTGTGCGTTTATTAGGCTACTGAGGAGCCATTTGAACATACTTATGATCATGTGACCATCTTTTGTGTTTGTTTCTTTAACAGGGACAAAATGTCTGTAACATTCTACGGTTGGAAAGTTCACTGCGATCGGGTCCACCGACTCACGGCAGAACAAGATCCACAAGCTGGCAGAAGATACATCATGTACCACGGAACCAAAGTCGACACGGCACGTACGATCATCCAGAACGGCTTCCAACAGTCTACGAAAGGCATGCTGGGACCCGGGGTGTATGTGAGCCGTAATCAAAAGAAAGCCGAGCGCTACCCGCTGAGCGTTCACTTCAACGATAAGGTGGTTCTAAAGCTAAGCGTCGACGTGGGAAAGGTGAAGAAGATCGACACTGATAACCACCCGTTGCAGAAGACCTGGCACAGTGCGGGTTACGACACGGCCTGGGTGCCACCCAACTGCGGCATGAAGGCGGTCCCCAGCGGTCTCGAAGAGGACTGCGTGTGGGACCCCAAACGCGTTGAAGTCATCGACGTTGCCTTGGCGCCCAATTCCACCATATTAACGGAGCTCAAGCAGATGATCACTGACGACAATAAAGCTACCGGTGCCGCCGCCGGGACCAAAACCTGTCCGCTGTGCAAGAGGAAAACAGGACCGGCGCACATCACTGATGCATGCTGGGGCTGCGGTAGCACTATCTGCACCCTCATGACCGAACACAAGTGCAATTACTTGCATGCACAATGATCAATCAAACCAAACCTGGATAAAGAAGCAGCCACATGAGCGTCTACAGCTCGAGCACATCATACGACTTTAATCAACTCCAGGAGACACGAATAAAGTGGAAAAACACATTTATTTGTCTCTCGGCTCAACCAAAAAGAACCATCCACAGTTCCGGACTTTATTTATGATGCATTTTTAATAATAACTGGTTTGAAAGATGTTAATAGTAATAATAATACTAATATAAGCCTTACTCAGGGGTCCAAACACTCACCTCGGTGGTTCAGGTACCAGGCTAGTAATCCAAAGATCACCGGTTCAAGCCTCACCACTGCCTAAATACGACTGTTGGGGTCCTTCAGCAAGGCCCTTAACCATCAGATGCTTTTAAAAAATCATGTTTGGTCATAATTGTTTATCACTTTACAATTAATAAAATTGTCAAAACCTTTTTTGGACATGATTTGGATGGAACACGAAACTTGTGGCCAAATACTTCACACATTTCTTTCTTTCAATCATTATAAATCATTATAAATCGTTATAAATCATGCATGAATCTTTACTTGAATAAGTCTGCTGTATATATTTTATATGTACACCAGTGGAGTCGACTGAAGCGATCATAACCTCATTATTATATCTTAACCTGTTATTGTTAAACGTGTACATCAGTCGTTTTATACAGTAAAGTCGGTGATTGTTTCTACAGACGAGCTGGACTGAGATCAGGATAAACAAATGTTTTGTTCGTTTTGCGTGGCCTCGTCCAACCTCCATGCAAATGTGCACTTTGTTTAGAGCATCCGTTCTCTCATCATGTCTCTCTCTCGCTGTTTCTTATGGGTATAAAATAGAAGGTACTGCCATACCCAGCTCTGTTGCTATAACCCTTTCTAACATCTCTGTGTGTGTGTGTGTGTGTGTGTGTGTCAACGGATTGCCAAAGATGAGCAGTTATGGGGTTTGTTTCATCGATGACACATCAGCCTAAAAATAAATGATTGTGTTACCGGTTTGTGCGCGTGATGTGTGTATTTGTGTTATTCCCGTGTGTAACCGGATTAACCTGACCGAGGTGAAGCTGCGTCACTTTGTTCTAAGACAGAATGTATTAAATTGTAATTGTAATAAAACTTTGAATACTGGGCCGGGCCTGCTTGTTTGTTTACGTCCTAAATCCTTCAAAAATCAATCCATCTCAAAACAGCTGTCAATCAAAAGCCTCCGACCAATCCTCCGATACGATCTGGTCCCGCCCACAGCTACGGTCCCTCTCAGAGACGCTCGGGACGAAAAGAATCACGTCGTTTCTCCACTTCTGTAGAATTAAAAGACCATCCCATGCAGTCCCGTTGAAGTGAATAGACCAGGAACGTATGAGATGTTAACAAAAATAGCTCGTCTAAAAAAAGGAACGCATTTGTAGTCAATGAAATGTTACACTACTGTACCTATTCAACCATATTATATATAGGGCCCGGGCACGTGTGCTCACTGCTGCCCCCTACTGTGTGTAAATGTGTGTTTCACTGAACGGACTGAGTTAAATGCAGAGAAATAGAAATGGTTCCTAGGTGTGGAAAAGGAGTTGCTCAAAACTAAGTATATATATATATATATATACATACACACATAAATAATACCAAGGAAACACTTTATTGTTGTGTGTTTTTTTTTTATTTGATAGTTTAGACAGTACGATGACATGTCCATCATTTCGACTGGTCCCGTATTCGGGCATCTCAACATGACAGTTTATTTACACATGAAATATAAGACGTGAAGAGTTCTAATGATTATTGAATACACTATTTTTATTCTTGATTTGTGTGTGTAACCAGCAGAGGGAGCCAGAATGCACAGAGGAACTGAGTATATCAACACTGGTTGGTCAGTCACGTGCGGCACACGGTGTGCATGCCGTCATAAACATGCGTTAAGTGTCCTTGCCACCAAGACGACTAGACCTGATGATGATGATGATGATGATGATGATGGAATAATAACTGCACGTGGATGTTTTCAGCTGCTCCGTTGCTCTTTGTGTTGGATCAAACCTTTAGAAATGAGGTCGGGAATTTCCACAGCCAGCCAGGGTCCGAGCTACAATCAACAATACACAAGAGTATACTTTATTACTCACTAACATTATTTATGAGTGTGTGCTTGACGTGACTTGTGTGATGAATGACTCCTTTCACCTGTCGTGAACGTTACCTAAAGTGTTAAACCATTGCGTTCAATACTAAATAAACAAATACATAAATAAATACAAATACTCATCATGGACATTACGATAACCAGAGATAAGAAGTCCATCGATCGGTAACTGATCTTTTATAACAGAGAACTATGGCTTACTCCAAGGGCCATAAGATGAGCCAATCCGAACTTCGGCACGTTCCTCGCCCACAGTGGTTTGAAGTGATCCGTCAGGCAGATCTTTCCGCCCCTTTAGGACACGTGGAAGTGAAAAGTGTTAAAACATTTTGCCTTCGGGTTGACTGACGGAAGGGGTAAATAAAAGAAACCTGTACCTGTACATCTTGGCCGTCTTGCCGTCCAACTCTGGGATCGCCACTTCAGGCGCTGTGGCTGGATACGTCACCGGAATCTGGAAGGCACGTCGGGTTCAGAACTTCCGGTGGGAAACTTCGGACCACAAAGGGGAAGAGAAACGTACTTACGTCAAACTCCATGTCGAATTCGTACTTCAGAAGCTCGTGGATGTACCAGCATTTTCCAAACCACCTGAAATAATAATAAAATAATACACCAATGCATAACGCTGAAATCACTGATTATCTCTTCATCGTGGCACCTGTTAGCGGGTGGAATATATAAGGCAGCAAGTGAGCATTTTATCCTCAACGACAGCAGAAGGGAGTCATGACATTAGGACGGTGGTTATAACGTCATGCCGGATCGGCGTAATATCAAAACATGTACCAACCTCGTTCCCTCTTTGTTGGATTCGAGACGGAACCAGTCGTTATCAGCCGTCTTGTTGTTCTCGACGTACTGCAACACAGAGATCTTACAAATGAACAAAACCGGGCACCGAAACCCTAACGGTTCCCACCCCGGGCACCGTAGCCATGTGTACTCACTGCTGCCCCCTAGTGTATGCTTCACTTCACGGATTGGGTTAAATGCGGAGGATTTCCTAAGTGTTACTGTTAGTGTTAGAACATGCGGGCAGTCTGAAACCATTCTGCGTGGAGTTTGCATGTTCTCCCAGTGTCTGCGAGGGTTTCCTGTGGTTAGTCCGGTTTCCTCGCACAACGAAGGTCCCATTTCTAGCAAGGAATTGTATCGAATAAGGTTCATTAACTACATCTAGATCAGGCGAGCTGTCATTTAGCGAGAATACCAACGTTTGGTCTATAAGTCTACATTATTTTATTATTATTATTATTTTATCTATACATTTACTCTTTTTAGACTACCAATGAGGCCGAATCCAAACGCCTCGGTGCTCCCTATACTTGTGCACTACTTGCCAAAGACAGTAATGCTAGTTCGAGTGCACTTGAAGAACAACATGAGGTCGTTTGGGATCGAGCCTCGATAACGTACTGACACGTACGGCTAGAGACCGAGTCAACACTAGCAACAAAAACCTGGAAAATACAAATTAAAACTAGTTCGTCTCACTTTAATCAAGGCCAGATATTCCTCCCGCAGTCTCTGCACCCACAGCTCTTTGTCTCTCGGTCCAGAGTTAGTTTTTAAAAGCGGTATTTCAGAAACTGCTTTCCTAGTGGCTTCATCTGCCATGTTGACTGTAGCTCGGGGCTGTGTTCCAAATCACACCATACCACCCTGTTCCCCTAGAATCACCGAACAGCCGTCAGATCGCTCGACTACTTCATTTTACTATTAATTATAATTATTCATGTACGAATAGTGCATTTTATGAAATCAAAAGTGTATTGGGAAATCTGTTTAAACGCATTTAAAAGTGTTTTATTTTTGGTTAAGCGATTCTCTCACACTAGTGCCCTGTGTAGGCAACACGGCTCGATTCGAGACGCGTCCCGATCGGTGACTGGCGTCACACCGGTAACAAATGTCCGAAAATGAAAGAAAATCTGCCCTTTTGCTCAACTTGAATGTCCGTGTCTGTATGAAATGTCCGTTTTATTTAAATAAAAAACAGAAATGAAGTTTCTACGACGATTTGGGAGCGTTTTTTGTCGTCACACTGTAACGTCAGCCGAATGGGACACATCTCAAATACATTCTTGCTGCCTACACAAGGGCACTGTTTACTAGAATCAGCGCCGGTCGATGCACCCTAATAAGTGCACTCGGTGATAAAGAAAGAGTTGTTTTGAACGCTCTGGCTCTAGCGTTCTATTTCCCGAAAACTGTCATCCCACAGCATCCTTAAGAAACTGATTTTGTTTTTGTTTTTTTTATTAGTAAATGTAGTAAAATGAGTAAACCTGCATGTAATAGAATAGAATACAATAGAATTAAAGCTAATTAGGACGAATGTGGCTGATGTCTGAGCATCATTGCAGTAAACGGTACAAGTGCTGCTTCTTGTTGTGTGTCATACATGATGTTGTGTGTGCATAATGCATATGTGTGTGTGTGTGTGTGTGTGTGTGTGTGTGTGTGTGTGTATATATACATTCGTGCATGCATAATGTTTCTGTAATGAAATGGTGTGTATGTTCACAAACCCTACACAATGCACACAATGTGATCATGGCACTGCATTGCTTTGTGCATAAGTGTGTGTGTGTGTGTGTGTGTGTGTGTGTTATGCAACAGCACAACAATTCGAGAGGCAGCAAGTAATGGAATATTGATTGTTCAAAGATTAGAAATGGCCAAACTGCTCCAGCCAGACCCCAAATTAATGTTCTGCAGTCACTATTCATATTGCCTCTCCATGCCTGATTTTAATTACTGACAAATAAAAAGATGTAAATACACGAACGTTTATTTATTTAGCTTTTAACGTCATGTTTTACACCCTTGGGTAGCATTCATGACAGGAGACTGTCATAATATTGTATCTTCAATTTGCCTTACCTGTATATTTTTGGGCTATGTGAGGAAACCGGAGACTTGTGGAGAACATGCCAACTCCACACAGAAAGCCCGGGGGCTACCCAGAAATCAAACCCAGGTAAATTCACAACAAACAAATCAAAAAATTACATACAATTATAAATCATTCAAAAATAAAATAATTGACTTTCTATTAATAAATGTAACCATTCAGATGTGAAAGTTATTAATGCAAAATTATTTCTGTTGTTTTTATTTAATGTTTATTGGTATTAAAGTGTCATATTTTACACTTTGGATACATTCATGAAAATATGGTTAATTACTATTGAGACAAGATTCATAAACCAACATGTCGGGAACAAATCTGTATCTCCAATTCAACTCACTTGAATGTTTGGGGACTGTGAGAGGAAACCCACACTGACTAGAGGAAAACTTGCAAAAGGATCCACGCCATAACAACTAGGAATCAATCCCATATACCTCTTGTTATCGGGTGACAGTCAGAACTCAGAATAAGGAATAAAATGACAAGATGATTGCACTGCACATCTGGATGTTTATTGACTGATGCAATTCTGTCTGGTTATGGCATCTTATTTTAAAGCTGCAGTCTAAGATTTAGTTTGTTTTAAATCAACACCACGATTAGTCTTGAGTGGGGAGGGAATATGTATAATATATA
>JAOTRQ010070892.1:0-12439 GCA_028565875.1 Hoplisoma paleatum
TCGCGAATCGTTTTACGCATTTGCTGAGTTTTGGCAGACATATGTCTTACTTTCGGGGTACGGCTTATATTAGCCGAACCCCCTGAAACCCCCGATACGTCTTAATATCGGGGGTGTCTTATTATCGGGGAAACACGGTAGTGAGGAAGGGGGGGTGAATTACAGATTTCTCTCATTTCTATTTAGGCATTTTAGTGGCACAATATTGAATAACAAAATAAATAAATAAAAACAAATTCATCATTACAGAAATAAAACTCGACTGGACAGTTATCTGATTCAGAATCGTTTGAAAAGACTCGAATACCAAATCGATTCCGATTCACACTTTTAAAGAAACAGGCCTACAGATAATAAAGGTGACATCTAATAAACGAAATAAGCTTAATCGTTTTTTAATTATTATTATTATTATTATTATTATTATTATTCATAATCGACTGCGACATTTCTGACAGAAGTCGTTTAACCAGTTTCGTCTTCGACTTTTTGGTGCATTCCAGGGTTGCTCGAGCATTTTCCATTCATTCATGTTGTTTGAAAGGAATCTATATTTAGTGCCATTTCTACCTAGTTAATGTCAAATTTAAACCACCATTGGGGTCGATTATTAGTGTTTATTATAAAGAATCACCCCCCCCCCACACACACACACACACACACACACAAATGTCAAGTGTATAATCATACGAATGTAGGTTAGACGTAGAATCGTTTTTGACTTAAAATATAATATATCAGTTATTAAAATACACCAGATATGTTGGTAAAGAAACCCGAATTTTGATACTGATATTAAAGCAATAGTGAACTAGCACCGGGCTAAGAAGATGAAGCTAGCTAGAAGCTCTGGAACTTTCCATCAACTTGACGTATTTGTATCTTTTTTTTTTTAATCTTTCACAGCAGCCATAATAACAAACAATTAAATCCGTAAATGAATTCGTTCTTACCTGCAGGTGCTCCTGAAAGCGGATCGGTAATATCTGAGCCATGGTGAGAGGTGAGCTCGGTCTCTCTGACCGGAGACTTGAGAGCCGAAAGCTATGCTAAGCTAAAGCTATGCTAAGCTAAACTATGCTAAGCTACTGCTACGCTCGACCTCCCGCTCGGACACGGCGCACTCACACCCCGCCGATCAGCCACCGAACACCGGGCGCTACAGCACGAGCCGAGCCCTGACACCTGACACAAACGCGGCCTCGCTTCTGGATTTTATTATCCGAGCGCGGCTGCTGTCGTTCTGTCCCCGGGTTCTGACGCCCGCCGACGGCAGCGAAATCAGACGGACTCGGTTTTATGAGGCGTTCAGACCCGCAAATGGCGGCGCGAGTTAAAGCTCGAGCCTTCAGCGCAACACGGAAGCATCAAAGCCACCAAGGACGAAACATTTCTACCGTCCTCACTCACGCCGGGAAAATATATATATATTTATATTTTTAATAATAAAATTCACAAATAAAATGACAAAACCTGAGTTTAGACCTTTTTTGTCTGATAGAAATAAAATGATTTAAATACTATTTTCTATTTTTGCCACATCATTCAGCATAACTCTCGTACGTCAGTTCCGGTGAACTTCCAAATTGGCTTACTAGCACACTAGTATACTAGATAGTGTGTACTAGATAACAGTATATATGTAATGCAGCCGTACTACCTAGCATTCAAGTATGCAGGTTATAAACTGGATTCTTCCAAATAACTGTACAAAATGTTCTCGAAGTTATTTCGGTTAAATTAAATCATTTATTTTTCCATTTTCTCCTCATCAATGGCTTTAACAATGCTTAATCTGTTTAGAATGTATACTTTTCTTTACACACAGAGAGAGAGAATCCTTTACATTTAATCTTAACTGTGTGATAGTGAGCACACATGGCCCGAGCAGTGGGCAGCATGGGCCACGGTGCCCGGGGGTGCAGTTAAAGATTTGGTGCCTTTCTGAAGGGTCTGTCGATTTTCGAAATCTAACCAGCAACTTTTCCAATCACATGCCCGGTTTTCAGAGCCACCAGGACACGGCTGCTCCCTAATAAACTCCCAGACAGGTCGTTTGTAAAAATATAATATTACGAGGCATCGAGTGTTCCGGCGGACTAATAACGTCCTGCCTTAGTCCAGCATTAGTGAGTATTAACAAGCGGGTTAGGTAATTGGCCCTCCGACGTGGGAGACAAAATATATAGTATAAAATAAAAGATCACGATGTTATGAAAATACAAACACTGTTTTTATTTACCTTTATTAGGAAAAATACTTTAGTGTAAAATAATAAAAAAAATGAACAGTTACTTTTCCAGATAAAAAGTTCATGGTTTGGGTCGACACAAGGACAAGTGCTGCATTCACAGTCCACTGTATTGTCCTCCACATGTCCTCCCTTAGCACACACCCGAATGACCAATAGCACCGATGAGATTCATGCCCTATATTACATGTTTAAAATATCTTGATAATTAATCATATGAAAATAAAACAATCACTGGTCATAAATCTTCTGTCGGTTCCGTTTCCTCTGTAAATATCGAGCTCGAGCTTCTGAAATTGAGCTCTCATCATTTCTCTTCTCAAGCTTCTTTGATGCATCTTCACCAGCATCTGTTAGAATAGAATAAAACCAGCATCGTTAAATTGTATAAATGTAAGCATATTATGATTAAAGTCATTGTACATATATTATACCATCCATTGCAACTTGTCCTGTCCACTAAAGATTTCAGCATTAAATTCTGGCTTGGATAGCGACCACGTGCACTTTAATGTTTCATACTGTTATATTATAAAACGTAACATGCTGCTTCGTTATTTATTTTATATATTGTACATATGCAAATAGACACCAGGTATGTTCCATATAATAAAATAACACACATTGTGTACCGTTGCTTATTTTTCCAGATATACAACTGTCATACAATATAACACACATCCAGAATTCATCTGTATATAATCTAAAAGTTTATATATTTATGCCCAGATTATACTATAGATACCATCAGCCGGAAACCAAATTCCTTGTGTTTACGCACAAACTTGGCCGATAATCCTGATGCAGCAGGTGAGCTTATGCACCCCGCGATTAGCGTACCCGTTTGTCTTTGTGCCGCTCTTTTCTTTTCCCACTGTGCCATCTCCTCGTCTGTGACTTCCTCTCTAGCGACGCTGCTCAGATCATAAACGTCGATCTCGTGCAGTTTTGGGAGCAGATCCTTCACCCACTCGTATCGGATCGGGCACACAGTTCTGACGTATACCCGAGACGTGACCAAGACGTCGTGGAAAATGATCCAGTCTAGCAGGGCCTCCTGTCCAAACAGCTGAGAGAAGAGACGATTACTACGATTAGTCAAAAAATAGATATCATAATAATAATAATAATTACAGCTAAATAAGCAAGTCTGTATAAAAAAAGAAAAGATGAGAATGAAATTCCTTACAGAGGATGATCGGTGAATATGGACAGTGGAGCCGTGCCCATCCATGGTGCAGAACGATTTTCCCAGAGACCGCCTCGCCACGTTGGGAAAATAACCCTGGCACAGACACTGTCGGAGTAGTTCACTACTGTCTCCCTTAAACGCCTCGTGTGGAAAATCTGTTCGCTATAAATAATAATATAATCATGGTTAGAGCCTTGCTCAGGGGTCTGACTGCTCGGACTGGAACCGGCAACCCTTCTGATTACTAGTCCAATATCTTCATTAACTGAGCAAAATAATAATTTGACTAATTATGTGACTCGATCCTCAATAATGTTAGTTTATTTTAAGTAGTACTAGACCTGTTTGAGACGGAGAAGGATCTCTCGCAGCTGAGCCTCGACACTGAACGCCGACTTCAGTGCCCGCCAATGGATCCAGTGATCTTTACACCATGCCGACGGATTGTCACTGCAGATACAACCCATGATTCCACTTGGTTAGTGACATTTTATCATATCGGCACTAAAGATAGACTCAAATTGTACAGACCAACCTGCTTTTACATTTCTGAAAGATGCAAAGCAGCATGAGAAAATCGTTCGAGCCGCCTGCAGAAGAATTCAGCTCTCTGTGAAGAGTCTCAGCTTTTTTCTGTTTGTCTGGGACGCCTGAAAGGACACGATGGCCGTAAACGAGCCAAAACATTAAGACCACATGTCCGACACGCTGGCAAGAACGACTCCAACACGTTTAAAAGATTCCTGTGGAACCAGTGGTGTGCTGAATTGCTCTCATTCCGGTTACCTGGACGGATGAAGATGTTCTCCACTGACAGCATGGCTGCCACGGGAAGCATGAACTCCTCACAGCCAAGAGCAGCAGATTTCAGCAAGGCGCGGGTCAGTCCTGGAGGGAGAGGAAACTCCACCATGAGCCTCCCCAAGCTGGTCACATCACCTTTCCTAATATCGATGAGAGAAATGTGCACGCTTCATGTGCATGTATGCACACTACTTATGCACGCTGCATATGGACACAACTAATGCACGCTCCTGTTTATGCACGTCATATATGTTCACTATTTATGCACACTATATATGCTCACTACATATGCACGCTACTCATGCATGCTACCGGTGCACACTACTTAGACACTACTTTATACACGAATTTATATACTACTGTTTTTGGACTTTGGGAGGAAACCAAAGTCTGTGCAAGATACTGGACTGGAATATAAGGGGAATCATGTTACCTGTCAATTGCATCAAACTGGTAGAGTTGTTTCAGCGCAGTCAGGATAAATCTTTCCTCCGGATGATCCAGGTACGGAAACCTGAAACGTTTATACGACGTTTAAAAATGGTTGGAATAGCGAAAATATTACCTAACAGCTAATATATCATAACCACAGTCATAACTATGATATAACAGTGCATAAGAAGAAGTAAAACAAGCAAGCAAGGAAGCAAACACAGTTTATTTGTGGATCCCGAGTCGACAAGTGATGATTAAAGTGCTCTTGAGTGATGCACCGAACCCTTAAATGCTCCTCGGGTGACCGTGCCGGATATCTGGGCTCATTACTGCCCCCTAGTGTGTGTAAATGTGTGTTTCACTGCATGGATCAGGTTAGTCTTTCAGAATAAACAGACGTTACGATACATGCCAGGGATGTGATGTACTTTTATTATTCTACAAGATTCATTCACAGCAGCTTAAAATAAAAGAAAAAGAAATCTATATATTTATACATATATTAAAAAGAATCAGCACTAAAATAATACCTGATGACATCATGGACTCCCAGGCACTTGAGTGTCAGGATAACCGAAGTCAGACTGGTGCGCTGTATCTCCGGAACCGTGTACTCAGGCATGCATTTCTCCCAGAATTCCTTGCTGTAGATCCTGAAGCATTTCCCCGGCGATGTTCTCCCGGCTCTGCCAGCTCGCTGTTGAGCTTCGCTCCTGGACAGTAACACGGCCAAAATCACACACACACACACACACACACACACACACACACACACACACACACACACACACAAAATCTAAGACATGATGGGTCCGGACCATCTGGCGTAACCGGATCATGTGACTTCTCACTCACTTTGATATCGGAACCACGTCCAGGATGTCCAAGCCGACGTTGGAATTGTGATTCAGTTGTTTCACGAATCCGCTGTCGACTATAAATCTGAAATACGAACACAAATCCGTGAGGAATTATTGGCTTGTCATGTATTTAGTCAAAAGTATGTAGACGCCAGTGCAAAACATTGCAACCGTCTACCCAAAATGAGGAAAACGAAGGAGGCGGGGGAACTAATGCACAACCGCGACATGTGTTGGGATGTTGTGGACCACTCAGAATCAAGAGCATCAAGTCTGTTTATGTAAGAATAGAATCATTACAATAAAATGTTATATATATATTTATATATATATATATAATTTACTTGACTCCGTCGATGGTGAGGGAAGTCGCTGCAATGTTGGTGGCCACGACACATTTCCTCACTCCTGCTGGAGCAGGTTGAAATATCTGTTTTTGTTGATCTGTACAGGAAACAGACACATCGTGGTTACACTCAGATATGTTTATTAAATATTTGCATTTATTATAGGGATTTTTTACTGAAACAAACTCGAACCAACAGTCACCTCTGTCTATTAACATAATTAATAATTAACCCTGTGTTTAAACTGTAAGTTTAATTTGAATCTTGCCAGAATGTATCTGACTGACCTTCTCAGTACATTTGTATTTATATACTACATTGTATTTGTCCGTGTTCCTTTTTCAATCCCACAATTTGAAGTATTCAAGTATGTAAATGTATAAACAATTGATTTATATATCTCCTTCTGTCCCAGCAGTACCGTTACCTGTTGGCATGGATCCATACAAGGGCAGGATGAGCAGACCCTCCACCGTTCGATCAAACACATCATAACGATAATCTATAGACTCGGCCTTTTCGAAGAGCATGTCACAGGCTTTCTCGATCTCGGACTGTCCTGAAATAAAAGTTCATACATGATATTTAAACAATTAAACCTTGAAAAGTGCCGATTCATTAGCTGGTACTTTATTCGATGTATATGCTGAAACACATGGATTGATGTACGAACATCTAAGTACATTCTTACCTGTCAGAAAGACGAGAATATCTCCAGACGATTCATTAGTATGAACATCGAACGACATCTTGACAACCTACAGATTCAAAGAGAGGAATTCACTTTATTTATGAAGCACTCTTTGTATCCAAACATAATTCATGATACATTTTCTTTTAAACATAGAAGTTTGTCCTTGTCTGAACACAACCTGAGCTTCCGTCCCGCAAAAGCCGCTTTGCACTACTTTGTATGTAAAAAAGAAAACAAATTGTACATTTTAAATAATGCTTTGTGTGAGTATTTAAGAATGAATTATTTTCAACTCACCGCCTTCACATAAGCCGAGCTTTCTTTTTCCTTCGGCCCAATCATATTGCAGAAGAGCTCTTTCACCGGGTAAATTCTTCCTGGAATAACAAACACGGGACATTTTCCCAAAAAGTCGCTGAGTTTGTCTGTTTCCAGAGTAGCCGACATCACCACCACTTTCAGAGGACTCTTGCGGCCGCGGGAGGCCCGAGGTGACGTCTTTTGAAGCAAACCAAGCAAGATATCCTGGAAAACAAAAAAATATAACAGCAATCGTAAACAAAGAGAGAGCAGTGGAGATAAACGATCTACAGAACCATGTACAGAATTAGTTTAACCAGCATCTTTACTGTGTTGAGGCTCCTTTCATGAACTTCATCGAGGATCACGACGCTGTACTGTGTTAAACTCGAGTCCGTGAGGATTTCTCGCAGCATGCAGCCATCGGTCAGGTACTTAATCAACGTGTCCTAAAGAATAAACGTCAGTCATTTAATCTCAGAAGCAAACATCAAAAAGTTCCGATGTTTCTGATAAGAATTGATATGATTATGAAACACCCGACTGCAAGTATACTAATATATTTGTATTATTTTACAGGATATGTCTTTAAACTGAACACCCACACACACACAAAAGTGTTAATACTTCGTGTTTCGAATTCTGTAGTATAAACACTTAGAATCTTTTCCTTCCTTACTTTAGTTGTGCAGTCATCAAAGCGCACTTGGTATCCGACTTCATGTCCCAAAGCGACTCCCAACTCATGAGAGACTCTCTGTGCTACAGTCATGGCTGCGACTCTCCGGGGCTGCGTGACACCAATTTTACCATCTTTACACAAACCTAAACACAAACGCATTCACTGTATTAAAAAAAAAACACACACAATATAATATAAAACACAAATAATACGATAATACGAATCACGTCTGTTATAGGGCTTCAGTTGTTATCTTATGAAACGGAAACATTAAACTAATGATCATTAATAAACTGTTTATTCTAAAATAAACCAGACGTCGTCGTTTCATTCAGTATCCGACTGAGTGGGTTTTAAATTACGTCGTCGTATTTATTAGGATTTAACTTGCTAACTTTTTAGCATTCGTGTCAAAACAAGTCAGGAATTTATTATTAATATAATGGTGTTGTGCTGAATGAGTCGATGGTTATTACACGATGTAGAACAGTATGTTATAAACCCTTTATAACCAACAACAAAACACACTCACACACACACACACAAATGCAAGTCATATTCAAACAGATACGTTATTAATACTTAATAAAAAAAAACTTACAGACTCGGTAGCAAGTCACGTCAATCAAAAAAGTCCCAAATAATACAGACATTCAGAATATAAAACAACTAAAAGCGTCGGTTGTGCGTTTAACGAGCTTATTTGAGGTTTATTTTTAATTTAGCTTTAAATACAAGTTCGATTTTGTTATTCGTATAAAATAATAATAACTAAATAGGATTGGAATCATTGGACACTCAATGTACATCCATCCAGTGCTATAATGTGGTGGTTTTATGATTCTTAAAGCTAACTATAGCTGAAATAAACATTTTATTCCAGTTACTTGGATGACAAATGTTAAAAATAAATAAATAAAGTGTATAAACTGCATAATTAAATGACTTAAATTTGAATCTACTACAGTTTGCAGTGATAAACTAGAGAAGCTGGTTTACTTACCTGTTACAGAACATGTGTGATTAAACTAGTGCAGTGCTAGTTTAGGCAAAGCCTGATTAAACATTGTACAACAACAACAAACAAATAAACAAACAAACAAACAAACAAACCTTTTGGTTAGAAACCTGGACAGGAACTTACCAGCCTGATACAGATACTGGGGCAGTTGGGTGGTTTTACCGCTGCCGGTTTCACCAGTGACCACCAGGAAGTGGTTTTGCTTTACAGCAGTGGTTAGTTTGTCTCTGAAGTGATGGATGGGCAGCGGTGGACTTGTGGAGGTTAAATCTCCAGTCCGAGACATTTTGTCTCCAATTCCCATTGACAGCTTCAGCTAACCGGACTTCTTCTTCTTCTTTGCAGACTGTCCGCACTACCGCCATCTAGCGGACCGCGATGCTGTTTTCTATGTTTACGTCATGAATAAATGAATGAAATAAAATAAATCGATTTTTATTTTTGTCATTACACATAAACAAATGTACAGTACAACGAAATGTCTCTCTTCGCATAACCCAACTTGTCTGGAAGTTGGGGGTCAGAGCGCAGGCGCAGCCGATGGAGCAGACAGGGTTTAAGGGTCTTGCTCAGGGACCCAACGGTGGTTGAGTAGCAGAATCCAAACCTGGATTTGAAAGTCCAACCTTTGGGTTGATAGCTATACTATCCCACTGAATAGTAGAGACATGATACAGCCTCATTCTCTGTCTGTGTGTCTGTCCCTCTCAGTCATGTCTAGATTAAATCTGAATCTCTTACCGGGCCAGTTAAGCCAGCACCCAGGGGCCCTTCAGATCAGGGCCCAAAGCATTCTGCAATGCCTATCAACACTTACAATACAACCTATTTTTTATTTCCGAAGGCCCTGCATTTGAAGGATCCTCTGACTATTAAGGACTTTGACCCCAGAGCCTCTTGGGGGGGCTTAGCCATGCTTTTGAGCCCCTTGTGAAAATGGACGAGGCGTTGTGGCACTGCTCTGACTTCAACTTCTGAATATTAAGGGATCTGGGGGGGGGGTATAAATTTTAAAGGGCCTGGATATGAGAACCCCTACCAGTGGACCCTAGAGAAGAGCAGGGCATACCATTAGAATGCCCTTCATCACTTTGTCCAGGGGCCCAGACTATTCTTAATTTGTCCTTGTTTATATATATATATATATATTTCATTCTACATAGTCGGAAAGGATCAACAGCAAACACATAAAAACTGAAACAGAACATTGTAATGTAGTTTGCATTTATTTTATTTATTTTTATAAAGCATCAGAACAATAATAGACATTTGCATTACACATAATTATGATCTTTGTACCGGAAAATCAAATTAAAGTGTTTATTTCTCTTGTGCTGCAGTTTGCTCCGCATAAAGTGGATTTCTGAACTGATATTCTGTTGAAGAGAAATAAAAAAAAACATTAAACATTAAAAACATAATACCAAACTTTACTGTGTATTACTGACTCGTATATAAATGATCCATTCATCATCTAAGATAAGCTACAATCCAAAATAAATCTTAATGTTAGTTTGTTTTTGTAGGTCTCGTTTAAACTTAAACTATAAATTCTACGTTTGTTATATGAAGCTAACTATTAGCTGATGCTAATAACAACATCATTAGCACATTTAGCCACCTCGTCTCAGTACTTGTTTTGGACCACGAGGTGGCGTACGAGGCACATCGAGTTTTTTTTTTAACGAATTCAGCATTCGAGACTAAATATTTTGCTCTGAATAAAATAATAAATAAATAATGTATTACGTTCATTGTTGCTCTCCTGGTCATCAGTGTAGCATCGCTGGTTGTCTGACTGATTGACTAAAATGTCACAAAACAGAACACATTATCCATTCATCCATCCGTTTATTCTTCCATCCATCCATCCATCATCCATTTATCTATCCATCTATCATCCATTCATCCATATATCATTCATCCATCCATCATTCATCCATCATCCATCCATCCATCCATCATCCATTATGCTATCCATCCATCCATCCATCTATCACCCATTTATCTATCCATCTATTATCCATTCATATATTCATCCATATATCCTTCATCCATCCATCCATCATTCATCCATCATCCATCCATCTATCATCCATTATGCTATCCATCCATCCATCCATCTATCACCAATTCATCCATCCATCCATCATCCATCCATTTATTCATTCATCCATCTATCATCCATCCGTTCATCATCCATCCGTTCATCATCCATCCATCTATCATCCATCCATTCATCATCCATCCATCTATCCGTCCATTCATCTATTCATCCATATATCCTTCATCCATCCATCATCCATCCATCCATCTATCATCCATCCATCCATCAATCATCCATCCATTTATCATCCATTCATCTATCCATCTATATATCCCTCATACATCCATCCATCCATCCATCCTTCATCCATTTATCCATCCATCTATCATCCATACATCATCCATACATCCATCCATCCATGATCCATTCAGATCGAAGAGACCTTTCTGTGATGAAAGACCGTCTTCTGCCATGAATGTGTCCGGGTGTGTAAAAAGATCATTAAAGAAATAAAAAATCTTACCATAAACCGATTTACTTGTATTATCACTTAGAAGAATGGCTGCATCTGTGTAAACCAATGTGTTAATATTTTATTTGTATATTTTCAATGTACCAAAATAATAATAAAACTATAATATATGCAATCTACTTAATAGAAACAATGCTAACACGTTGTGCTAACTTATCCCATTGTTTTTGAATGGCGCAATGCTAACTGTGTTAGCTCAGCAGCGAAACGCTCTGTGCTCAAATAACCTAATGAAGGCTATTTAAGTTTTAATACTTACTATTGCCGTGCCTACTGTTCAATGCCTTGTGTTGGTCACTGTCCGCGTCCTCAGAATCGCTCTCTCTCCTGGCGGTGTTTACGTAAACGTCGTCCTGAAGCGTCTCTTTACTCATGTTCACATAATCGCCTCCATCCTCACTAGTATCGATTTCTTCATAGACATCATCACGCTCGTTGCTATTAACGTTCTGGTTCCGTTGCCTGTTTTCTTCTTCTTCTTTATTCTCTTCGGAGTAATTAAGCTCGTTACAGCGATGAGTTTATGGCAACAGTAAATCGTTCAAAACTGTATAAACCATGTGAACTCACCCTGCACGTGTTCGGAGTTAACGTAGTAAGAATCGCTTTTTCCTTTTCTCCATAATCCTGACAAAGAACCTATTCAGTGCAATTTTTGGCAGATAAGTCGTATTAGTCTCTCGACCGCTCTAATAACTCGTGCAAATTAGAGTCGAATAGAAAAAGAATTCCCGAAACCATGCTTACCTCTGAATTTGTATGTCAGTGTAAACACCATGAGAAACAGAATGAGGCCTCCGAGTCCAGCAGCAATTAAGTACCATGGAACAGTCAAACCTGCACCTACTAAAAGAACAGAAAACCAGGCGGACTTGTAAACGAGCATTTAGCTGTATTATTAATTCATTCATTCATTCATATTGGCAGCTTAAAATATCGTTTTAGTTGTACTCGATTGTACTTGAGCAACCTGGTGTGATTTTGGTTCCATAATGAAAGCTGCAGTCTGTAAGTTTTATTGTAAGATTCGGTGATTTGGCACATGTGGAGGACATTTTTAAACGTCTGTGGTCAGGGCAGATGGATCCGATGAACATAATGCGAAGTTATTAGTGATTATAACAGTGAATTACATGTAAACATTGAGAGATTCTGTATCACAGACTTTAAACTTTCTATCTATTTTACCCTTCAGTCGACTTCGACCCTGGGTTACTCTGTGGACCGTTACTGATCCCCAGAGTATCTCGGCAATTACATTTTACGGGGTAGGT
>JAOTRQ010070902.1:0-12438 GCA_028565875.1 Hoplisoma paleatum
AGTTATCGGAAATGCTAACGTATTGTGACAGGTTGTCTCATTGATTTGAATGTGATGCTATAAGTGATAGTAGCAAAATGCTGTGCATCACAGTTAAATAGCCCCTTCGAATCATCTGATTTACAAGCCATTTAGTTATCAGAACCTAGTAATATAATAACTTATTAATCAGCAATGTTGAGACATCTAAACATGAAATATTGGGAGTTATATCCTTATTTTTATTCTTATTTTGGCTGGTCTAGCACCAGAGTAAAATTGACCCAGACTGAATAACAACATTTAATGTATGAAAGAAAAACATTTGTTATATTAGAACAATACCTGATGAGTGTGTGCAGACCAGAGTATTTATAAGTATTAAGAGTCATGTTACTGTCTTTTATTTTAGTGTAATAAACCACATTGTGCTATTAAGAACAAGCAGCTGCATATTACTGCTGTATACACACATGGAGTAAATCCAGATTAACACTGTGTGTGCGCGTGCGTGTTTGATTATTTCTCACAGATGGCTATTCGTGTTGTGGAACTTCAAGTCAAGCACTTAGAATAAAAAAGCAGTGAGCATGAAGCACAAAACACCATCACGAAAAACTGACTATTGTTTTCCAATAAAAACAAAGATCTTTAACACATTTCAATACACTTTAATGGGGGTTTTTTTTCTTACACAGTCGAAGCCGGTTAATGGAACTACCAGTTAATGGGACCATCTAATCCGCACGGTGGCAGTGTGGTTAGCACTGTCGCCTCACAGCAAGAAGTACCGGGTTCGATCCCCGGGTCGGGCTGGGAACTTTCTGTGCGGAGTTTGCATGTTCTCCCCGTGTCAGCGTGGGTTTCCTCCGGGTTCTCCGGTTTTCTCCCACAGTCCAAAAAACATGCACTAGGTTGATCAGAAATGTGAAATTGTCACATTGTGAAATCTCACAAGACCCACCACTTACTAGTGGTTGTCGTCAGGAAGGGCATCCGGACAGAAAACTCTGCTCCAAACAATAACGTCCTACCACAGGAACTGGGAAAATGGACGATAAACGAATAGATAGATAGAGATAGAATGTTGTTTATTAGGACCCAAATTCTGTTTGATCGGACGAAAGCACATGGTTTGTGTTGATTTGTGGTTTTATTTGTGATTTTGTTGAAATGCAATCCATCAAAAGAACGTGTCAGATTACACTGGATTTTGAAGTTAAGATTTAATAAACATTTCATATGTCATATATTAATCGATTGTCCATGACCCAGCATGTAATCTAGTTTGTGTGTAATAAAACTCGTAAGTTTACACATCAGAAGTATGAAAATAAAGTAAAAAATAAAATCACACTATTAACACAAGATAAACATTTTAAAAGTGTACTTCCAATGTTGCACAACTACACATAATTACACCTGATGGCCACAAAATGGTTAAAAACCAAAA
Source organism: Hoplisoma paleatum (assembly GCA_028565875.1). Classification (NCBI taxonomy): domain Eukaryota; kingdom Metazoa; phylum Chordata; class Actinopteri; order Siluriformes; family Callichthyidae; genus Hoplisoma; species Hoplisoma paleatum. The sequence goes on from JAOTRQ010070902.1 coordinate 1,433, forward strand.
CAAAATTTGAAAAAGCACAACAGCACCACTTCTTTCTCTGACAATCGCTGAACAAAATTCGGCACAAATCCTCAAAAGTTTTTATACACACACTGAAGAAAGTGTTTTGATGGGCTGCATCACCATCTGGTACAGGACCTGCATTGCTCTGGAGCAGCACATCACTAGGGTTCAAATGCCCAACTTCCAAATCCTGTACATCTGCCACTGTCTAGGAAAGGCCAGGAGGATCCGAAAGGACTATACCCCACCAAGCCCAACTTTATCCCACTTGTTCTAAATGCTGCAGAATGGCAGGAGGTACAGAAGCACCAGAACCAAAATAAGCCAGTATAAAGACTTCTTGCCCAGGCCATCAGGCTGCTAAACAGAAATGGGTAATCATGGTTTTGTTAACCATCATATGGACCACAGAATTACACATTTTCCATTATTGGACTGTGCATTTATATTTAACTTATATACTGGACCATCATATAGAACACACAACTACACATTTAAACTATTGTACTGTGCATTTACAGTTGATTTATAAGTTGATCTTTATGGCTGTATATACTTATACCTAAAAGATTAAGAGCAAAAAGAAGAGCAATTATTTGAGAACAAATTATTAAGTAATTGCTTTGTTCTGCATGTAATGTATGTTTAAAAGCTCTGACGGACGATGCAAGTTTTTCACACCTGCGTTATCTTCATGTGACAAAAAAAGTCATTTAATTTGATATTTATTTCATACATTTTACAATAAGCACATTAAGGTTGTTAAAAAATTTATAAACAAATGCATGTTCAGGCAAAGCTAGTAATGAACTGTGAAGCTAGCTAGAACTGTGGACTACCTATTGTGTACAGGTTTTACTAATCTACAGTACTGATTGTGATATTAATGTGTTTTTCATATAAAATGACTATGATCCCATAGCAGCTGCAAAACGCCCACTGTGTATGCACAGTGTCATTACTAAATAAATGTGGTGTATTATATTTAATAAATAAGACAATTTTATTGACAAAACTTGATAAACTACAGCACATACTGTTTACACTAATTGTAATTTACTTAAAGATGTAGCCTTTGTTGAATTAAATGTAATGTTTTGGTGGAAAAGGCACAGTGGAGTTTTTTTTTTTGGTTAATGATCAACTAACACACAATAATACTTGGTTAATAATTAACAAAATAACTAACAGTAAAATAAATATCCAAAATGGTGGAATGGGAAATTTCCAAATTAAAGACAAAAAAACTTCACAAGAACAAAAACCTGCTGCTTGTACAAATCAATAAGTCTTTCCCTAACCGTGGGGAGATTTTACTGGCCAGACTAAAACGCTTGATGTAATGCAAGCAACGTTTAATGACACTGCGTTAGTTTTTGTGAAAAGCTGAATTTAAACAGGCTTTTACCTAACAAGATTAGTGTTGCAATATATTTGCAACACCAGGACCTCCCAAATCCTCACTCTTCGCCCCAACTCCACCACAAATAAAAACATTTAAATACCTAGTGCTGTTTTAACAGATCACAGAAACTCATTTAGCACTTATTGACATTGCAATAAAAGCCTTCATCCATTCTTGTCTGGGTGCCAGGGAACAAAGTAGAAGCAGCATGGTTTGCAAAAGTATTTATTAGTCTCATTGATCTGATCGAAATTATAATAAAACTCAATGATATGCGTCAGATGATTAAAGCTACTAGTAATAGCTACTGTAGTAAATTAATACATTACCGGATAGTGTCAACAAGTGTTTTACTGACACGTATATTCAATTAAAGGTTACAGGTTAATGGTAAAACTATCGAGCCTTGCTTACAGAAGTTTAACTGGTGTGTGAGAGCATACATTGCATTTAAAAACCAAACTAACGCGCCTGTTGTACAGCCTGCATCATTTATATAGTTAAGAAAATATGTGATTAAACGTTCACGTAAATGTCTATAGTCACTGCAACGCAGAATTTAGTTCCTAAAGCGGTTAAATGGATGTGGCGACAACAGTGCCATCATTTCCGCCTCGGTCTTAAGAACATTCGTGCTGAACTAAGTCCTGTGGCCGATTAACCATGATAATCGCATTAACCCTGTCTCATGTATCCGATACAGTGACTAGCTAGCCTTCTGAACACTATCAAAACAACTCGTCACACTTGCTTAGCAGGAATAGCTGCTTTGGAACCACGTTGAAAAAAATGCAGTTGAGTGAGAGCTTACCTGCAAGCAATAACAACAAGCATTCCCTGCAACGCTACCTACCAACATCCATTCACTCCGAAACGAAATAAGCAAGTGTATAGCGGTGTGTTCAACAATTTAAAAAACTGTTGCAGCAAACAAACAATAACAAACTCGCCACTGTATTGTTCCCCTTGGATTTGCACTCGAGCTAGTTGGCTAGCTGGAAAGCATTCGCTAGAGCTGTAAACCGAGCCCAATATGAGTCAATGCTCCTATTAGAGAATCGACACAGTGTTCAACATTGTCAGTCTCAAATTTCAGTGCACAAAACATATTAATTGGGTGTTAAATTAAAAAAAAAACGTCATAACAACTGATGAACGCAGATTTGAATTAGGTCAATCCGTCTTTGTACCGAACTGTACATGTGAAATGTTAACGTGATCGACATCATCCACCAGGTGCTTGGGTGGTAGCTAACACAGATAACACGCAAACTACAAGCGGTCTGGCACCTAGATATGATTCGAAATGTCTGGAAGAAAAGGAGAGTGACTAAAGCCATGAACAGGCGATTCCTGCCTTGTGCTGAATGTTTTCTGGAGAGACTAGGCCTGTTATGACCACCAAAATAAAGTGTACGTCACTTACATCAGTTTTTATAATGATAGTGATATGCGGTATCAATAAGAGATACGTAATCAAAGCAAAGAAATTGTTATTTATATGAATTGTTTTGCTCGTTTTTAATTGCAATTTTTTGAATGAGCTATTTAAACATGAAGAAACCTGGCCCAGATGTCACAAAAAAATTGACAAATTTTGATACTTTTTAAAATAAAACTTTTGAGGATAGATACAACCTTAATTTTCGATACACTTATGGAATATGGTAACTTAATAGGTGGTTTAAAACATATCGCTGTAAAAAATAAATGTTTATTTGGATAGCAGGGGTGTTTTTGGATTGACAGTTAGCACAATGGATTTGGATATCCTAAAACTTGGAATCGGTGTCGACTCCGCCGTTTGTAGAACAGAACAGCCATTGCGTGCGCTGGTGGATGAACGCTGCTGCGTGTGCACGTCAAGTAATAACGATAGTCCGCAAATAAATCCAGATCATGACACAGACAGCACTATATTGTAATGCACTTACCTGGTCAGTTCGCTTCAAAAGGACCCCTTCAACTTTCCACTACTGAATGTACGCTTGCTGCTGGATAATTTTGCCAGATGGAGCTTATTAGTTTTGCTTTCAGTCAGATGCAAATGTTTTGACCAGGAGTCTTTGAGCTAGCTTTGATTTAGGCAAAGTATAGTAAGAGTCGCTGTCAACCCTTCAACCTGCCTCTGCACCACCAAATCAATCCGAAAGCCTAAAGTTGTTTTAGTTGCATAAGTTGCGGCTAAGCTACCTAGCAAACAATGTTGTTGCTGTGAAGTCTGCCAGTTGAAGGCTAACGAAGTTAGCTAGCTAACGCCGAGAGCGATTTCGAATCCAGGACGCTGCTTGCTTTACTTGCACCCGCGTCGTCTTTCGCCAAAGCCAGAAGCAAAGATATGTCCGATGCTAAAACCGTTCATCATCTGTAGGCACAGTTGTTTTAAAACTGTCATCCAAACATATGTGATATTTGAGTGTGTGTGCGATTCTCGCTTTAGTCTCTCCCCACCGCCATTTTCAACATCAACCTACACAAACAAACAGCGAACCCGCTCACGTCACCTACAAGCCTCGTTCACCCTATGATCTACAAACCATATCTCGCTGACACCAAGGACTGATTATGGCGTTTAGATCGAATCATTTGTGCAGGTCAGCGCAGCTCACGCAACACTCACAGGATTCCAGGTTGCGCCGTGCACGAGGCTCAGTGGAGCGGGGTTAAAGCGCGTACACGTGAGGGGCCGACAGACCACTAACATTAAAAACACATTTCACAAAACATTTGAGAGGGCCACTGTGGCATCACAGCAAACAATATGACAACGTTTTTTTTTCAATTACTATTTTTGTCATTGACACATATGCACAATAACGTTGTTGGTACAATATTTTAGAAAAATCATTCGAACCATATTGCGCTTTGATAATTACATTTTCAGCATTTAGTGGTTCCAAATTATGCGTTTCCATACACTAGTTTAAGTAGACAAAAGTTAAAAATGTCTTTAAAAAACCTGATAAAACTGTAATGATGTTACTCCTAAAGTTTTATATTTTTAAGTTTTATATTTATAAGTTTTAAGGGTAACATTATATGAACGTTGTAACAACTTTTGTAAACTAATTGCTTTAAAAAATACCTGGACAGAATAACATTGATGAAACAATCAAATAAAACAGTTCCACAAACAAATCCGAACATTCAGAGGAAATTATCTTAGAATATTCCGATATAGTATATCTAAAATCTTAATTAAACTTAAGTAGGTCGTTTTCTTTGAACATTTTTATAACCTTAAAATAAAAGGGGGAAAACGTTTTTAGAACGTTTAGAAACCAGGACAAAATAACATTTTCTCAACCAGCTGTGTAATGTTTCAGACATGTTTCATTTTGATTGTGGTAATGTTATTTTGTCCTGTTTTCTTAAAGTTCTTAGGATGTTTTTTCCTTTAAAATTATGACAATGTTTAACACTGAACATGACCCAATCCTGATTTAAGATTTTAGGAATATGTTGGCTGGTTAAACACCTGATAGGCAGCTGCTTTTTGAATGAGCTGCATGGGTTTAGTTGTGGACATATGCCAGAGGGCAGTTGCATTAGTCCAGCCAGAATAAACAGCTATGTCATGTTGGAGTGGAGTTTTAGATGATTAGATGATCTGGTAGGCATGATGAGATGCCAGACCATGTCTGAAGGAAAAAATAAAAGCATGAGCTGAGTATTATCCACATATGAGTGGTAGGAAAAGTCATACAAAGTCAAGTTTACAAATGAAATTAAAATGAATAATTTAAAGAGTGCAAAAAAAAACAATGTGCGAAAGGCCAAAGAAAGCATTTCAAAACTCTGCATTTTGAAACCTGAATTAGGTTTTGTCAGAAATACTTATATATTATAAAATATTTGGATATTATTAGCCAGTTTTAATCACTAACTCAGTTTGTGTGCAGGTATATTAGCATTATAACAAGCCCTGTTGTTAATGTTGTATGTGTAAAGTACAAATAATCCAGTTTGAGGGGATTTAAGTTAAAGCAAGCAGGGACGTATAGTTTGTTTGTGTGTGACAACGGCACTGTGTATCATGCGCTATGTAGTGGAACCTATTGATATGCAGGGTACTAGAGAAAAAAGAGTGAAAAGTCTTCGCGTCCACAGGTTTAAAAGTTTTTTGCTTGTTTTGACTTTTCATCCACACACAAATGGCTTAACTGATCTTTTCCAAAGTGAACATTTAAAAAAATGTCTGAAAACATCAGGGGTGCAGTTGTTGTCCTTGTTTGCTGGTGTACAGTTGTTGTCCTTGTTTGGTGTAGCATGTACACAAAATCTGGACTTTAACAGACTTAGCATTGTGCTGATTATTCATTGCTTTTGTACATGAAATGTTGATGTTTTGCTTTCATACTACTCTGAATGTAGTGAAATGCATACAGACCAAAGAGGCATCATACTTTAAATGTATTCTAAATGTAACCATTGTGAACAATGTCACAAAAGTGTTTAGTTTTATAGTTTCCTTGAAGTACAGTGGACTTCATTTAAATCAGCAAGACTTTCTACTACAATTATAATCTCTGACTTGAATTTCAGACAGTTCACATTATCCTACCTTATGGAACCAAAGGTTCTAACCAAAGTGTGGGCATTGTATTTTTTGCTTAATTTCACACTTGCATGTATGCTGGCAGTAGCAGGAAAGCGATGGCATGCCACCTAGTGAGACTTCCATCTATGCCAGGCCGTTTGGCGTACTACTGTTAAGTTTTTTTCTATTCATACAACCTTTTACTTTGAAGGTAGTGGTCACCTTGTGCAAAAACCAGAATCGCAAATTCTTTATGTAGTGTTCACTTTACAGTTCAATAAGGTATCTATTATAGACTTCCCAATGATGAGAAAATGGTATATACATATACATAATCTGGTAGATTTGGGGTTACTTTAATGTGTCATTTGCCATTTTGCAGAAGGTGATCAAAAAGAATATACATGATTAATAAAATTAATAACTTGGACTAAATGTTATGTGGCAAGCTGCCATCTATCTACTGAAGTTTGCTACACAAAGCCTAGATACTTTTGTTGTGTCTCTGAGTCAGTGGGAAAAGGCTGTGCTGTTGGCATTCATTATTCTGATATAAGTAGCCGTTCAAAGGCAAATGCTCCCCATATAAATGCTTTGCTAGTTGTATCAATGCTACAGCCTAACACTGACTGAAAAAAACAATGTAGCCAATAAAATAGAAAGAGGCATAGCATTGTGGTTAAATGTCCACTCCACACAAGATCAGAAGATTTTGTTACAAAATGTTCTTTTGTGCAGCAACAAATGCCCTTGAAACCATCAATCATAACTACTAAATTTTACTGAATGTATCATAAAACAAAATTGCACATTTACACTACGGTTATGTAAAAACAAACATAATGTATTATGTTTTTTTTGTATTAAATGTTTAATAATATTCTAAATGTCTTTATGTAATTCTACTAGCCTTAAAACTACCCTGACATCTGCATACCGGACCTGAAAATGGTTTAGCAGAAACTGTTGGAAGTTTTACCTTTTGTAAGAGTTGATAAGGCAACTGTAAGAAACTGCCATATTTGCAAAAATAATTAATATAATAATGGTACATTTATTCAGATTAATAATTGAATAGAAGCATGTATAAATGTGACCCTGTCTAAGAAACCCATACTAAGCCCGATCTAATTATGAAATTAGGAGCATCAAAGTGAACATGGTCAGAAAAATGTTAAAATTATGTGAATGCAGTGATTGATCACTCATGCACTGAGATCTTAAGCTTAATTTTTTTATTTTTTAACTTGGTAAATTATGAAAATTGTGATTTTATTTACTTTACATTTCCATTTAAAACTTGAAAATACCGAAAGGCTTCGTAAAAACTTTCATTTTCTGTGACTTTGTGAGTTAAAGTTCTGTGACTTTCTGTGAAAATGTTTTTTAAGTTGTTTAGAATGAACAGAAAATCACAAAAAAAAGAATTTATCTGGGTTTTTTAAGGCAGGGTTACAAATGATATAAAAACACTATAGTAGTGCTCACAAAGTCTGATTTTCAGCTATGCATTTACACAGATGTGATTATTTGATTATTATTTGACCCCTGCAATGGACTCCCTATCCATGTTTTTGCAACATTGCATATCCATCCATCTCATATTAACCTATCTTCATGTCTTTGGACTGTGGAAAGAAAACCCATAAGACATGATCAATATCGTCTGAATTTAGCACCATCTGATTTGCCCCTTTTGAACCACTTAAAAAGTTTTTAAAGTGAAAAAGAAGCTTTTGATCACGTAAGTGATATGAAAGTAGTGCATGGAATGTTTTAATTTAGTTTTTCTGATGGCATGAAAATGTACCTCACTAAGAAGAAATGCTTTGCAAAGACAGTTTTAACTAGTTAAAACTAGTTTAAGTAATTAGTTTTTTGGAAAGTTTTTGAATTAACAACCCGTGTAAGCTTTGTTCATGTAAAAATATCTAGCAGGCTAAAGCGCCACCTAGCACTGTAGTTACAAATCTTGTCATTGTTTCTTATTTTTTATAGCTGTATATGTAAGCTATATGCCTGACGTGCATCATACAGGTTTTTGCAGTATTCACATGACAATGTGAACAAATTCCACTATCCTTGCATGAGTAAAATCTAAAAAGGTGCCGTTATATTACATTTAAGGATGAGTCTGAGACAATGAATTGCTGATGAAAATTTTGTCTTTACGTTACACATGGTGGGAAGTGTTGTGGCACTACCAGGATAATTTGGCTGAGTTTGAGCATCTGAGGAATGAAAGGGCGCGGCAAGACTGCTACATGTTAACCCAAATTGAATTCCATTCCGAGACCAAAGCTAATTTTGTGGTATAAATTGGAAAATACCCTTTAGTATCTTTGATCGTTCTTTAATAAATTACAGCCATGTATTACATTGTGTATATTCAGACGTACAACAGGTTTGTATCATGCTTCCGATGTGATGTATTAATCATAATTAAAAGTTAACAAAAAAAGAATTGATTTTGCTGGATTTTTGAACATTTCCTGATACCTATGAGCAAAATTAATGAATCATTATTCTGTCCTTTAAAATCTTTTATCTGTCCTAACAAATAACATGCAACAATGTACATTTCATTATGACTATGTAGAAGTCTATACCCTCAAAACAAATGCTTCCCAGCTGTGACATTATAAACCTCTTGAACAAAGTGAAAATTACACTAAATCTGATCATGTATTATAATTTAATTAGTAAAATACCTGGCTTTGATAATTAACCAGCTTTTTAGAGTGAGCATTATAACAAATTCTCATGCATGGAAAAGCATGGAAAGAGTAAATTAGTGGAAAGTCACAGTTTAGGAGAATGATTAAAAAAGATTCTTGTTTTAAATATCCCTTTAAGTATTGTTCATAGCATTATCAGGAAGTGGAAATTGTAGAACACCAACACATTGCCAATTTGGGCCATCCTTTCAAGCTGGATAACCAGGTATCAGTAGGACATTGATCAGAAAAAGTGTCAATAGGTTACTGGCAACTTTGAAGGACCTACAATGCGTTTTGGTTGCTGTTGATAAGACTGTTTAAAAGTTCAAAAAAGACAAGACCAAGATTGAACTTTTTTAACTGAACTCCAAGCAGTATGTTTGGCGAAAACCAAGTAGAACGAAACTGGGCAATAAGTTAAGATTCAATGGAAAATTGATTCTTTCTTCACTACAGTGGAGGAAATAAATATTTGCCCCCCACTGATTATGAAAGTTTCTACTTTGGCAAATAATTAAACAGTCCATGATGTTTATGGTGGAATATCAAAAAGAATATCTCGAAACTTAAATAATATTTAAATTAAAAATAATTTGCATTTCATTAAGGGAAATAAGTATTTGATCCCCTAAAAACCATGACTAATGTTGGCTCCCATAAACCACTGACACACCCTATTTTTAGTGAAGTCATTACCTGCATGAGAGACACCCGTCCCAAAATGTCACCTGTATAAAAGGCCACCTGCCAACAGACTTAGTGACTCTCCAACTCTTCATAAATAAGTGGCAGGATGAGAAGGCAACAACTATTAGTGCAATTTTTCCGAAGTGGAAGAAGTACATTACTGTCAATCAACCTAGGCCTGGAGTGCTATGCAAGGTATCAAGTCAAGTCAACTTTATTTATATAGCGCTTTTTTACAATAGACATTGTCTCAAAGTAACTTTACACAAAACAGGACCAACAGATACAGAAAGCTTTTAATACAGATAATACCTCGTGCAGTTTAACTGATCATGAGAAAGGCTAAAAATCAGCCAAGAACTACACGGAGGAGCTGGTTAATGATCTCAATGCAGCTATGACCAGACTATCCAAAAACACTGGTAAAACACTAAGACAAATGGTTTTAAATCCTGCAGTGCACGCAAGGTTTCTCTGCTCAAGAAGGGTTATAGCTAGGCCTGCCTCAAGTTTGCCAATGAATGTATTAATGACTCCAGGAAAGACTGGAAAGAAGGTGCTGTAGTCAGATGAGGCCTTAGCTGAGCTGTTTTGCCTCAACTTGCTGAGTTTGGAGGAAGAAAAATACAGAATATGACCTTAAGAACACTATCTCAACCATCAAGCATGATGGTGGAAGTATTATGTGGTGTTTTGGGGGCATTCCTGGGTGACAACCTCCTTGCCTTTGCCAGGGCATTGTAAATAGGTCGTGGCTGGGTCTTCCAGCATGACAATGACCAAAAGTATACAGCCAAGAAAACAAAGGAGTGGCTCCATCAAAAAATATTGAGGTCGTGGAATGGCCTAGCCAAATTCCTGACCTTAATCCGATTGAGAACTTATGGAGCTGAAGCTTCACGTTTCCTAATGCATGTCTAAATTATTAGATAAATAATTTTACATAATCTTTAGATTTTTTAATTAGATTTTCTGTGTGTCACTTAAAATAAAGCTGGCATAAAAATATTACACATTTCATTCATGTTTTTTGTATTAAAACTTCGTGGGGGGATCAAATATTTCCTCAACTGTATATCCAAATTCTTGAGGGACTTTCTGGTGGACAGCTGAAGATGGTAGGATATTCAACTACCCACATAAACCTAAATACACTGCAAAACAATAGCAGTAGTGCTAAGGGGACTTACTGTAAATCCGATAGAATATCTGTGAATGGTCGTGAAGAACGCAGAGTGTTGTTGGTCAATGAAGAATTTGACTTAACACAATCTTTTCTGAAAGGTAGAATAGGCCAAAATTTCTCAATCCAGATGTGCCTAATCTAAATGGACTCGTGGTTGTATTTAGAGCCAAAGGTATCTTTTTCATTTTTCCCAGAACAACCCCTCCCCCTTTTCTTTTTCTTATATTAATTCTGATTGAGCAAGCCAAGAGCCACTGTGGCAAGGAAAAACTCCGTGAAAAAAATAGGAACAAACCTTGAGAGAAACCAGACTCAACAGGGCCCATCCTTCCTGGAGAAAAAAACATTGTCACCCTTTCGGTGGTTCTGGAGGAAATCACCACATCAGTCCCAACTTCAATCCTTAACCTCGGCAGGTAAACAGGTTTCCGTCAGAATGCCCTTGGGGTAGAACAATAGAGAATG
>JAOTRQ010070912.1:0-12437 GCA_028565875.1 Hoplisoma paleatum
TGTGTGTGTGTGTGTGTGTGTGTGTGTGTGTGTGTGTGTGTGTGTGTGTGTGTGTGTGTGTGTGTGTGTGTGCTTTCTCAATGCTTTTTAGCACTTCATCCAAAAATGTTGTTATTGTCAATAATAAAATTAGATTACCAGAAAATGCATTCTTGTGTATAAACCCGTGTGAATGTACTGAAGCTAGTATTAGATGTGACAAGACCACCTGTTGTGTGGATCTTAGCCACATACCTTGAGGGTCTCTTTCATGTTTGATCCTTAACTGACTTGAGCTGATGTGTTCTCTTATGTCCGAACTCAGGCTCTTGTTATCACGGCCACCTGCCAGCCAATTAGGTGGCTGGCTGAGGCAGCAGCTGTACAGAGGCAGATGTACTGGTCCAAAAATCGCACGCACACACACACACACACATACATGATCAAACACAAACAGGACCTGGCCCGCCACTTTTGCTATATATTCAGGCTTAGAACAAACCCACACACAAACCCTTCGTCTTTCAAACCAACCAAACCATACATCCATAACCAGTGTGTGTTTACACCCCCCCCCTAATAAAATGTGAATTTCAATTCAACAAATTAAGAAAGAGCTTTAAAAAGTAGAGATGGAACAAACTGTGACATGTGTGTCAAGAATTCCCAGAAGTCTTTTATAAAGCACAGATGGAGGATTACTTCGTTATGGGTGAGTGATGTCACTGATGAAGGCTTGCTGGTTCAGTGTTTAAGTGTTCTGAAAAAAAAGAGAAAAGTCGTATCCAAAGAAGAAATCAAATGAGCTCAATAATAACGTGGAATATGTTGTTTAAATATTTTATTTCCTAAAAAAATAAAACGAATTAAGCTTTACATAAACATAGGTGGCTGTCCTTCCAGCAGTGTTGCTGGCACATTAATTTCACATCATAAAAATATGTCTGTCCATCCATCCATCCATCCATCCATCCATCCATCCATCCATCACCTAAATTATTTAAACACTGACTTCACTGTGATCCACTTAAAGTTATTGTTTTGTGTTGGATTACATTTCTATGCATTTATTAATTAGTATTTATTATTTTTGCTTTACATTACTTGTTTTCTTTCCTTCATACATTGCCATGTAATTGTATGATTGTGATGATTGTAAATTGCAGCTGCAATGCCAGAAAAGTTATGTCAGGATTTGAAGCCGTCACAAAAATGTAAAATAAAAATGACAATAAAGTTTTTGACCAGCAGGGGGGTTTGTGTGCAAACGAAGCCTTGAGAAATAAACCTATTTGGGAACCGAGTTGATGGAAGCTTCAAGGCTTCATCAGGCCAAAGGAATAAAAGCTGATTTATATTTTAGCAGCGACTCGATGCAAGACTACGTCGTCCCCTCAACAACGTTGTTTTTCTTTTATAGTTCAGCATCGAGGTCATGAAGTAATTTATTTTTCTGCTGCGTTTGTGTTTACTCTCAGAGTTTCAGCTACAAGCAAGAAAGTTCCTGGTAGATTTTAGCGCATTGATATTGAACAACAAATATGTTTAAATGTTAAATCATAAACAAAACATAACGGCACTGTCATATACAAAGAGCGAATGCATTAACTACAAGTGTGCATTCTCAATTGTTTTGATGACTATTGTACTCCCTCTTTACGGTCCATGTTGTTTTGAGCACGCTCTGCAGTGTTGCAGGTGGTTGCACCTTTTGTTAATGCTTGCCGTTTTTTGAACTCAGCAGACTGGGTCTGTCTGGGTTCTGTCTGACCTATGCGTTATTAGGGAAAGCTGATATCCTCACGCAGCTCTAGCTCATGAGGACGTATACACCACAAGGTGGAGGTAATATCGATTTTATTTATCTTCCATCAGTGTTGCGATTCAAACAGACCGCATGCTGTTTATTAGGTTATTTGTTGCTCTCGTTGCTATGCTAGTACAAGGCTAAGCTAATCGCTCTCATTTCGGCCTCCCCACCAAGGCTCACTTTCATTACTGTTTGGCTCAGTGGAGACCATGTCGGTCTCCTGTGCCGTCATCAGCAGTTCGATTTTGCATAGCACACTAACCAAAATCTTTTTTTTTTATTTTCCCTCTATTACAGAATAGCGGCTCAATCTCCTCAGCTAGCTCATTCAAGCACGGACCTGTATTCCTGCATAATCAGTGATTAGCAACGGAGCTATGGGTTTTCCCTGTTCCGCACTACACATTTAAATGCTGCCGAGTTTTACTGCATTTTAGCACTTTCTCTTGGCGGTTCTTGTTACACTAATGTATTCTCTTCTTTTCTTTTTTTTATTCCAGGATATCATCGAATGGAGGACTCTTCATACTTAACTCACCCAGCCAATCAGCTGTCCTTGTTCAAGCTTCATTCGTCTGCAATGTCAGCGTGATCAGGGTTCCTCGGAGCTTCTTGAAGGTAGTGAGGGGTTCTCCTGCTTTGGTATCATTTGGTAACGTGTTCCATCACCTGGGAAATGTGAACAGCCTGGATTGCTTCTGTGTAGGTTTGGCAAAACTAGGTGGCGTTCATTGGAGGATCGCAGTGTCCAAACGTTAACTTAAGCCTTTAAGTGTGAGTGCAAAAGAACGTCCATTGAACACTTTATAGACAAGTGTAAGGGCTTTGAATTTAATTGAAGCAGTAACAGGTAGCTAGTGGAGATCAATGAGCAGCGGGGTGACTTGTGTCTTTTAGGGTTAGTTGAAAATTAGATGCACCAGCGCATTCAGTAACATCAGTAACGGCTTTACTTCACAGGCTGGGACTCTGCAGTAATCAAAGCAAGATACGTCCATTCTTGTATCATAAATTGTGTAGCCTGCTATGGCAGGAACAGACTTTGATCATTTGTTCAACCATAGCACACACTTTCACTTTTTTAACCATTCACTAGTAATATATGGAGTAATAATAACTGGAGACTGTTGTCAGTCATGTTTCGTGATCTAGCTATGGGTCGATTTGAAAATTAATAAAATCTTATGATCATGTACAACTTTGCATGCTGATTATATCTTCTTGGGTAAATGGAATCCTCCAGTAAGACAATGCAACACATCACATGGCTAGAAATGCCACACAGTGCTTGGAAGTACATGACCAAACACTATCCTGGTCCCCGATTAGCCAAGCATGAACACAAATGGTCTGTTGAATCAGTTATGGACAATTTTGTATCTTCAGATTGCCCTACTTGCATGTTTTTGGGCTGTGGGAGACAGCAAACACAGGACGAACATGCAAATTCCACACAAAAAGCCCCCGGGTCTTCAACCATCTTCACGATCATCATTTTACTGAACATGTAAATAAACATTGTATGTGTGATCACAAACAGACATTTATCCATCATTCATCTCATTGCACTGTTTAATCCTACTTAGGGTCACACACTGAGTGGTGGGACTCACAGTGGTTGAATACACTAAACCCCTGAACAGGATGCCAGTCTGCTGCACACACACAGGACACAAGTAATCTCACACAGACATGGAGAGAACATGCAAATTCCACACAGAAAGCCACAGATTGCCTCACCCAGAAATCGAACCCAGGACTTTGAAGCTGTGCGGCAACCACTAAGCCACCATGCTGGCCACAAGGAAACATTATCAAGATGTAACACTGTTTAGACAACAACATTTTACTACAATATAATACTCAATTCTATCTCAATTCTATTCTAATAATCTACTCAATTACACCATTCATAATCTGTTATTATGTCCAAATAAGGATGTAAATATATCCAAGTATATCCACCGCCACCCACAGACAAAGCAATTCAAGTTAAATATCAAAGCAGATAAACTAAATATAACAAAAAATACTAGTAAAGTATACAAAATGGCTAAAACGCTAAACATTCGTTTTGTGAGTAAATGTGGCAACACACGGGTCATTCAACAAACTGTCTGTTCTTCTAAACAGTTAAGTGAGTAAGTGTGTGATATTTTTGGATCAGCACACCTTGTGCTGTCAGAATGTGTCATTATTTCTTTTATTTAAGCTGAGATATTGATTTAAAAATGATCTATTGGTCAAAAATCACCATTTTTCAAAGATTTGTCATAAATCATGTAATTTATCATTATTTATTACTGGTGAAAACAGCTTTGTAAACATAAGGTGCTATTTTGTGTGTTTACCATTCACAGCAATGTTCTACTTAGGTAAGTCATGACAAAAACCTGATCGATTATAATGGAATGTTCCCAAAATACACACACAAAATTTATTTATCTGTTTAATTCACAAAAGGGGTGAAAAACAACCACAGTAATGATTAAAAGTATTTAGTAGTTTTCTTCTTTTTCTTTACATTGCTTGTTTTGGTTTATTTCTAGCACAAACAATCTGGTTTTTATTTTGCCGGCATCATGATGACTTCAAAAGTGGTAAAAGTAAATCGAATACAAAAAAGATCAGCAATATTGCTAAAAGTATTTGCTCAAACATCCAAATTATCAGAATGAGGTGTTCCAATCACTTCAATGGCCACACGTTCATAAAATGAAGCACCCCAGCATGCTTCACTGTTTTACAAACATCTGTGAAAGAATGTGTCGCTCTCAGGATCTTAGTGAACTCCAGCCTTGAACTGTGATAGGATTCCACCCGTACATGACATGGATGACAAAGTCTGGTATGGATGAACTTGACGGGTCCTGACCTCAACATGACTGAAACACATGTTGGATGAATTAGAACAGAGACTGAGCCATGACTTCTCGTCCAACATCAGTATGTGATCTCACAAATGCACTTCTGGAATATGATCAAAAATCCCCATAACAACCTGAACCTTGTGAACAGCTTTCCCAAAAGAGTTAAGGCTGTTCCAGCTGGACCAACATCATATTAAACCCCATGGATTAAGAGTGGGATGTTTCTTAAGCTCAAATGTGAGTCAAAGTAGGTGAGTGAATACTTTTGGCAATATAGTGTATTTACAGTGATCATCAAAATACCTTGCTCTCATTATATATAATTGTAATACATTCTACAATCCAGTCAACTGTAGTACATTTCTTGTTTCTTTGACCATCAGACCTTGTTGTTCCACGACACTGACAGGGCTTTTCTAGAGCTTTCCCCAGCCAATGTGGTTACATTTATTACAGAAGCATGTTATGTCTGGGGATTTAAAAAGCTCAGGCAGTGAATATTGGTTTTAGTTTTACCTTTAATGCACCACAATATATGTGCAGTTTTTTTGCTGCCTTTCATAAAAACCCTTTAAATATTAAAAGTTTCAAATTTAAAGCAACTGAGCATTGAAGAAATTGCTGTTTTTAAACTGTTAAACTGGGTCATGAACCCTGACCTTTATATCATAATCACTTATTACCTGCTGATATGTTTAGATCCAGAAAGTTGTACAGCACATTTTAGAGCGTTCCATGAACAAATTTCCAAGTGTCTGTATATAATTTGAGTATGAAGGGGGGATCTGTTCTGTTTGAACAGATATAATAGAGAAGCATCTACTCAACAGAGTAGTATCTACAT
Organism: Hoplisoma paleatum; assembly: GCA_028565875.1. Taxonomy (NCBI): domain Eukaryota; kingdom Metazoa; phylum Chordata; class Actinopteri; order Siluriformes; family Callichthyidae; genus Hoplisoma; species Hoplisoma paleatum. Next base: position 5,504 of record JAOTRQ010070912.1, read on the forward strand.
ATTTAAGCATTTTTTTTATTTTTATTTTATTTTTTTTAAGTCAAGATGGGTCAAAGACAATCATAGCATTTCTCTTGGTTGCACTGCTTGCAGTCATGTAGATTTATACTCGTGCAATCAGATTGCGTTGCTACGGTATAATAAATCTGCCTTTATGCCAGTAGAATTAATATCACAATCACTGCAGCATAAAATAAATGGCACTGAAACTGTTACTTTTAACCAATCAGATTTAGAGTTGGAGAACCAGCATAATCTTATTAGCAAACAACGGCGATGTGGTTTTCATTGATGTGATTGGAAAGATGCAGTTCACCGTCTCAACAAATGTGTATAAAGTTAATCAGTCTCTTTCTGATTAGTTATAGGCAGTGTTAACTGTTGTAATGTCAAAAGTCTTTAAACTTATTTTTACAAACTGATGGCTTATGTGTACAAATAATCAGGAGTTTTGGTAAGAAGAATTGGTTGTTTTTTATTGTTTATATTATTAATTTTGTTATTAATGATGCAATGGACAGATAATTTTTGTGTTGTGTCAAACAGCTTGTTATATTATATAGCTGCATGATATTAATGGTTTCTGTTGTAATAACCATGTTTTTACTTAGCCATCAAACTGGGGGGGGAGGGTAAAAGAAGGACAGGAGGAATAATGATAACCAGTACCCTAACCACCACAACACAACATGATTGGACTATGTTCGAGTAAAATGATAATGTGCAATAGGCAAGTAGGCAGGTTTTGTTCTAGGCCGATACTAACCCAAATCATTTGATTAAATAACGGAAAATACTCCAATACGTTATACTGTTCCTTAATGTGTTCTGGTTAATAGACATGCACTGTCAAACAAGAACTATTCATGAATACAGTATTTGTGAACTTGTGAAAAAACACAGTCCATGACTAATCCATCATGGGCCATGTAGCGATTTGATTTGACTCTGATGGCATTTCTGCCACCTCCAGGTCTTATGGCACATCAACAGGCATCTTGTCTGGCTCATCAGGGGCATTCTGCGCATTCCAGCCAGGCTCAGCATGCTCAACGGTGGCATTCCGTCACCTTGCTCATCAGGACCTGGTTCATTAGGAGCATTTTCCAGCTCTCTAGATATCTCAGATGCCTCTTCTGGATCATCAGGACCTGGCTTACCAGGAATGTTCTCGTGAATTATGGGCATCACAAAGGCCCATCAGGACTCCAGGTCTGTGGGCATCTGATCTGGCTTGCTTGGCTCCACTTGCTCCAGATCCTCTGGCTTTTTCAGGATGCCTTCCAGCTTGGCCATCCTTGCCATTTTTGTCTGAAGCTTTCTGAGCACCACTGCTGGCTTGCCTGCCTAAGCAGAGGTTGTATTCAGCTAATCCAGGCTCATGAAAAGCTTCCATGGCTGGGCAGAGTTTCTTTGTGGCAGTTCAATCTAGAGGAGGGGAGATATTCCCATATACTCACTAGCACAGTTTTACTTATTTCTTCCTGCACCAAACAAGGCTGACTAGGGGCATTACCCTAGAGTAAACACGTATCTAGTCGAAGCTTGCTCTGATCGTCGCTTATTGTCAAATAAAGCTTTTGCATATAATGGCTCATATTTTTGTGAACTGAACGGCACTCTCACATGACTAAACGTTGTTCACATGTTTGGGATTTCACATGACATCACAACGTGGGTAAATCTTTTACAGAAATTAAATCAATCTGTTTTTCTCTATAGAAATTTTTTTTTTCTATTTATTAAATGTTATTTGTTTATGGTAATATTTATTGCTATCTTCAAATGTCTGTCCTTTGAAGAATAAGTGACGTTTCAGTAGACAAATTACCCTTTAGCTAATGGCATCTATGTGTATTATAGTCTAGAAAAAATAAAAAATTCCAAAATGGCCATCAATAATGAAAATATGCAACACATAAAAAGGATGTAATCAGGACTGTTTTCTAAGAAATCCCACCTATTGGCGTATGAAAGCATAAACTGTTAAGAACTGGTTTATTGCAAGCAGCTATAATTTGTGTTTTTCTTAACTGCCAGAGGTTCTTCATGACAAATCACTTTGCGAACCATACAAATATGCTATAAACAAACAAATAAGTGACACCAACATATAACCTCTATTGAAGAAATTGTATTTTCTGGCAGATTGATGCACATTTAAGTAGCGTATCCTCTATCCGACCTGCCTGGCTCACTTTTCTGTCCTCTGTAATGACATAATGGAGAACTGACAGAGAGGTAGAAGGGAGGGAAAGCAATCATGCTTTACAGCCTTATTCCATATCTGCTCTTCTTTCTCATAAAGCTCAGTCCTCCCCCTGTATTTCTGCTTTATGAGAGTAGGGCTAATACATGAGTAAATTTATGAGCAGCAGCGCTGGGCAGATTTAATATTTTAATTCTGTTTTATTGCCCGAGTACAGAGCTGAACATGCAGACTTTATTGGTACGCATCGCCTCAGTGACACAGTGATGTACAGGCAGGGTCGTAAGAGAGAGCAGAATGAAATGGAGATTGATAGAAAGAAAGGGATGGTGCAAAAACAGAAAGAGAGGTGAAAAGAAATTGTTGCATACATGTCTGAAATCATCGAGTGAACTTTTACCTTTCCTGCCAAAACAGTCTGCATTTGAAGCTTAACGTATTTCTTTTCCTCATTTTACCCTCAGCTCTTTGTCATTCACTGTAACTCAATGACTCACTTTTACTCCGGCCCTGAGACAGACAGCGCTGCTCCAATTGCAGGGAGATTCATGACTCAAAAGCGTCCACCTGGGAGCAAAGCCATGCAACTGATTTACAGCTTTCCACTCAGAAGCAAAGCCACATGGCTGATTCACAGCTTAATGCCATTGACTCAGGGCTAATACTGAGATCGATTCACAAGTCTTTGGTCAGTTACAGCTAATTTAAGAGTTGATTTATGCTCCTTCTGAAGTGATTCAAATTTCTTTACTAAGCTGAAATGAAAACTCTGGGATGCAACACTGCTACATAATATATTACAATGATAGTGGTAGCATTTACGTATTACAGCATTTACAGCTTTAGAACTTCAAAACAGAACAGATATTTGGTATATGAGGCTAAAACGGCTGATCCAGTGCAATTAATTGTAAAGCATTAACAGGTTCTTGTTGCAATCAAAACATATAAAAAATAAAATAACCATTCCTGCTTAGTGATGGTTAGCCTTGCCATTGGGATCAATAGAACAAACCATTGGGATCACTCCATAACTGTAAGAAATCCCGTTCGCGTTCCTCTCGCGAGATCCCGTAACCCCGTTCGTGCACCTCTCGTGTTCTCTCGCTCCCGTAGCCCCGCCTACTAACCTCTACGCGATTTCTCTATTTCACAGGTGAAGCTAATCTTTTCTGGGATTACTCTTCCTTCTTAAGGCTTCCAATTTCGCTGCTCGAGTGCGAAGTATTGTTTGTTTGCCAATCATACCGAGCGTTATCCTAGTGATATCTCCTCTTCCTTGTTCCTGATTAGCTATACTTATTCTTCTGTTTGTTCTCTGTCGGGTGAGTGTGTTTGAGTGTGTTCTAGATTAAGTTTCCTTAGCGTCTCCCTCACTCTCCCTACTCTCCTACCTCCTTTAGCAATAGTGTTTGTGAATGAGTGTGTGTGCGATTGTTTGTTACTCGTCCATTTATTTTTGCATCCACGTCTCCGACTCGCTCTTTATAGTAGTTTGTGACAGAAATACTATATCAATCCCAGATTGATGACAGGGGATTACATATAAGGGAATGCAATGACAATTGCATAAGTTCAACAAATACATTTAAATAGATAATTAATTTTCAATATACACAAATACTTTAAATGCTAGCATTAACATTGTCAATGGATGGATACTGCACAGAATTGGTTTACTGTTGCAGATTGTTTAAATATTGCACATCAAATAAGTATTGCACAATAAATTCATATTGAATGAATCATATTGTATTTAGTATAATGTGTAGGAAACACAATATAAACAAATTCAGTATGTCCCAGAATTTCAACAATTCGATGTACACTTTACAGAGCAGATTTATATTCATTAGGCATGCTGCTCCATGCTATAAAAAGTCACTGAGGACATCTGACAGAATACATAACTTCTAAACATTCACCAGCTCTAGGGAAAATACTTGATTAGCACCGATGTGGAGACATAAGATAAAATCATCTTTACCTAGACAGCTTAAATGCAATCAGACTCATGCGTACCTAAGATGTTATGTAGCTGTGCAAGCCTGAACAAAACACAATAATCAGTCTATAAAATTCCAAAACATTAAGTTCTAACTGAAGAATCTTTTTTCCTACATTGGGAAACTGTAAGAGAGACTAATGGACCTGTAGCTCGAGTGAAAATGGAAATGCTTTCTGCCCCATACCGAGTTGCCTCTTGTTGGTAGTAGCAGGGAAAAAAAACTCTATTTACTCTGCTCATTCTTGCTGTCTCTATGGAGCAATAGAGCAAGATATAATACAGTCTGTGTCTGACGTTTATTCTTTTCTTCGTATTGTATTTACTGTTGAGGTGGTTGCCAGGCCAGATTTATAAAATTGAAGGGTATAAAATACAAGCTCCAGTCTTTGTCCCAAAAGGAATATTATTTAATGAGACTTTCATCTCTTTAGTTGCCAGTAATAAGCAACTTTGATACAAAGCAATATTTTCAGCACAGTATGTGTCCTGAATTGTTATGTTATATTGGATATGGAGGCACAGATGTGTCCACTGTATGAAACTAAAGTGGATGTGATATTCTCGCACTTGTCAGTTACTGTTATAGTTACAGTTAGGGTAGGTACCCTGCGATTTATACGAACAGCACAGCTGTTTATTTTATGACAGTACACTTATCTTTTCGTGAGAACTTATCTACTGTCGGGAGACTTTTGACAATCAAGATTCGCTAGACCAAACGTTAGATGTGACATACCTGTATTATCCTGTACCACGCCTGTAAAGTTGTAGCAAAACACACTGTAGCATAGCCTGTAATATTGGCAGCACCAGTTAGGTCTATGCCAAGTTGGTTCTATTTCAATTTCTCTTAAATTGCTCTTCAAAAGTCATTATATTTATACAAGTAATTGAGCTACTGTATTATAAATATAACTAGTTATCATGGAAATAAATGACTGTGTTACTTAGATTAAACAGCATATCTATTTAGTCTATTCATAATCACAATATTAATTCTGTTTAATATACTCCAGTAATAATTTTAAGTTAGGTCGAAAAGTCTCGTTTTGGTAGCAATTGTAGCATATTAAGTTCTTAGCATAATGCAGTGCCTAACTGTAACAGACATGCATTCCAAGTTCATAGTAATTTAAAAAGCACAATAAATAAATTAATAAAATATGTTGTCTTTCTCTCTTCTTAAAGAAACATCACAGATACTTAAACAACTGATGTACTACTGTGATTGTGTGAAAAAGCCTGTGTGTTCAGTATAAGCATAACCATTTAGGCTCTAAGGCTTGGATCAGTCACTCAGCAGCTGATATTCATCAGTAAAATAATAGCTCATAAATATATCATATATATAATCCCGAGAGCCACTTTCAACAATCGGGTCCCTCTTTATACAAGATTTATAGATGAAGGAGGGGCCACACGTGCTTGTACTGTCTGACACCCCGAGATGGTCATTCGGGACATATCAGGCACGTCTCTACACGGCTTCAAATCTCTCAGCAGTCACCGATCTCACAACACATCCCACTGTTCTGGAGAAAACACACTCGTGCTTCTACTCCGACAAAGTGCCCAGGTGGAACAGAGAGATTTTATACTAACACACCTGTGCAAGGCATCTAAAGGTTCTGAGGTTCAAAACTGGCTGGCTGGGTACCACCTTAGTCACTAGTGGTGCCAGGAAGAGCATCCGGCATAAAAATGAAGACTACAATCTTCTGTGGCAACTCCAACTCCTAGAGTCAGTCATAAATGTTTTATGGTTGCCATTTACCCAAGAATGACGAAGTAATTAGCTGAAAAAAAGTTGTCAAGTGTGTCTTAAACATGCACATCATTACTAAACAACAGTCCTACTTGTAGACCTACTTGACTGCACTTACATTTAACCCTAGAACACAAACGCTAGGTGATTTTCACACTCGTGTGATTTTATAATAATAGAAATTTATTTTAGAGTACCTTTCATGACACATAAGGACAATTTACAAGTAACGGTAATAGTAATAAAAATACAAACAGGCTAAAATTGTCATTGTGTTGCTGCTTTCTGAGTTACACTTTGGAACTTTGGGGAGCTTCATGGCATCATTGATATCATTAATAGTTTGGTTGATACCCATTTATGTTTTTTTAAAGAGGCACGGGTTTGAATAATTTTGATCTGACTTTAGTGATAGAGAGAAACATATTTTATGAGTAGAATTTACTAGATTATAGTGTTTGTGTGTTTAAATCAAGCGCTTTATATCGGGTAAAATCTACTCAATGTTAGTGATGGTGTCACTAATTTTAACAGTAGTGTTCTAGGGTTAAGTGTTGTTTTATGAACAACATCTATCACACAGATGCATTTTGGATATACAATTATTAACTATAGTTAGCTGGGTTGATGTGAAATAATACAGTAAGGATTATTGATCTAAGCATGTTTATTGGTTACTATATACTAGGGTATACCTGTTCTATACCAGGGTGCGAGCATTTCTCTTAGCACATATAGTCTGTTGCTATGTATATTTGTGTATTATTGTGACTTTTCTAAAGAGCGCATGATGATTAACTAGGAACTTATGTTCAGAAAATAATGTTCAGTGAGTGTTGATAATGGTCCACCACCAGTCAACTGACAAGGGTTTGTGCACGTACACACACACACACACACACACACACACACACACACACACACACACACACACACACACACACACACACAC
>JAOTRQ010070921.1:0-12436 GCA_028565875.1 Hoplisoma paleatum
GTACGTTGGCTGACCCTGCGCTCTGACCCCCAACTTCCAGACAAGTTGGGATACGCGAAGAGAAACATTTCGTTGTATGGTACATCTGTATGTGTAATGACAAATAAATTTAGAATTTAAATTTGATCATACAGTATCACACACTGTGTTCTATGTTGAACCATTATCCTGGCTGAAATTGTTATAATGCCAGCAACACAGCCACGTAGACCGATGGTAGCAAGTCTCATTGGTGTTACAGAGTGTTTGCAAGCATGGACTTTAATAACAGACCAGGCAATATGCAACACCTTTAGCAAGCGCCACATCCTTACAGTAGAAGCTAGGAAATTGAGGTATTTGGTAGCTAATTTTGTTTTCTTTTGTTCAGCTGCCATGCTGCTTTTTGTTTGTTTCCTTGTTTTATAAAACCTGCATAGCACCTTGAAGTAGCTGTTGGGCCTTTGTGGGTCTTGCTTGGGCTTCTCTTGTGCATGTCAGATTTTGCTGGCTGATTGACGCTGCTGTATTGCTTTTGTACCAGCACTCAAGGTTTCAGAGTTCGAGGCTGAGTTCCCACAGTTCAGAGTGGCGCTGGCCATTCATTTTGCAGAGGTTTCACCATGGTCCTATTGCATATCAGTTTTGTTAAAAAATAAACCATATTTGTTTTGAAATGTGCAACTTTTGGGTCCTTATTCATTCTGTTTATATTAACAAAACCACAAAAGAAATGACAATCAAATCTCTCTGACTGAGATGTTTGATATTATTCAGATCAGGATGCAAACTTGGCCACTGAATCACTTTTTCCCATTTTTCTTTTTAGAAATACAACAGTGGCCTTGCACATGTGTCCTGAATCCCTGTCATGATGGAAAACTGCCTAGCAGCAATTTCTCAATTGGTTGAGAAAATATCTAGCCATGCTGAAATTTTGTAATAACATCAAAGAATTTTTACACTAAATCGGTCACTCAGCAAATGCATTGCAACTTAATCAAAATGAGACTGCCAGCTCAACTCAATCAATGCAACATAATGCAAAGTCCAGAAAAAGAGTTATCCCAATTTTAATGAAGAACGCACATCTATAGTGTGCTTAGCATTACGTATTACATACGTTAACATACTGCGTGCAGTATTAATTTTACACATAGGCATTTAAAACCAGTTAATACTTACATAAACTTAATAGGAATTTTTTTTACGTTTATTTAAATATTTATAGCACACTGAATCAGTGTAGTCATTTTTGTGGTCTGTGCCATGTTGTTTATGCCCTTATTTGAGGTTACATCTGTAACAAGATTTTTTGATAGTAAATTAGAACGCCAAAGCTAATGGGCACCAGTTGCATAAAGGGTTAAGGTCTCATCACTTCACATTTATTTTTTACCTTCAATGATGATTAAGAAAATATAAAACCGGTAAATTTAGAGGAAAAAAGATTTTACACTTGTTTAAGAAATTGCTCATATTATTACGTCAAATCAATTTGCCGCAGCATTTACATGTAGGTATATTAATTACAACTTAAACACATAATTTAATCGATCAAGTTCTGAATATCCAGTTATTAAGGAGAATAATGTACACAAAATAAAACATACAGGGCTCTGAACAAATTTAATTACCACAGAATGTGACAAATTGTTTTGCAGTGACAATTAGCCGATTTGACCTAAAAGGCACCTGTCTAAACTTTTGAATGCACTTTTGAATACTTTTTACAGAACTTGCAGCTCGGAAGAACCACATCAGTGATGTTATTTTACAATAACACTGTTGTATTGCATTTTGTTTACAATATAAATTAAGAAAATAAATCAAAGAACCCCAGAAATTCATAATGACTCCAGGTTTATTGTAGTACCAAGCAAGTTCAGGCACAGTGTGACATTGCCATTGGTTTAACCCACTTGTGAAAATTGCATTAATAACGTTTATTTATAATTTTATGCAGGTTTAAGTTAGATTATATGCCATTTTTTTGTAAAATCAATACGGTATGCTATATATACACAGCAATCAGAGCATACTAAATTTTGTCATTTAGTCTTGTATTAACAGGTTTAGAGATTATGATCCAAAGATAATGATAAATAAAGAAGCACACAGATGTGTGCATATGCAATTTTTACCAAACTAACTATTTTAAAACAAGATGTTCAAATGCATGCAAGCATGACATGCAAATGTTTTTTGGCTGAAAAAATGACATAATTATAGGCTGGATTATTGGAAACCAGCCTACAGTGCCCACAAAATAGCACATACTGAAATGTCATGGTAACATCAAGTCCCTACATGATGAATTGGCCATAAAGGAGGAGTTCAGCAACCTGCAGGAATCAAGCAGCTTTACTGTAACCCTAGACAACAGTCTACAGGATCGGCGCCATAGAAAACCGGTAGCCTGGTCCAATCCTTCCTGAACAAAGTCCGTCGCTGGGGCGCCCTGAGCCATTAGGGCTACTGCTACCTCTAGTTTCTAGCCTTTAGACCGGAACTTATGCAACTGGGCTGGATCTAACTGACACCTGAACAACGTGCCCAACACTTCTGTGACCAAGTCTGTCTAAAATTGTGGTGTAGCCGGACATCCAGCCAACCTTCCACTTCCCCCATGGAACTGGGTTCTGTTTTTTGTTTTCCGGTCATGCATTACCATGGCCTTAACGCTATGGCCCCTCTGTCCAACTCAGCTTTTGATTCCTTCTAACAGGCCACAATTTTTACTAAATTGGATCTTCAGAACGCCTACCATCTTGTACTCATCCGCAAATGTGATGAATGGAAAACTGTTTTTATCACCCCTAATGGTCAGGTAGAACAGACCAACCAAGAGATAAAAGCAGCTTCACGTCACCTGACACCTATCAGCGTCCTTGGGATTGTGAAAGGTGCTATATAAATGTAACTTAATAATAATAATAATAATAATAATAATAATATCATCATCATCATCATCATCATCAATCAGTCCCATTGGGTGTCGTTCCTCCCATTTGCCCCAAATCATGGGTCACCAACCTTTTTGAAACTGAGAACTATTTTTTGGGTACCAACTAATACGAAGGGCTACCAGTTTGATACACACTTGTGAAATCAAAAATGTATAACCTTTAATTACATGTTACTATTAATAATTATATAATGTAACGTCCGTGGGTCGAGCAGAAAGGATGAGACGGATGTAAACAAAAGTCCTGTTTTATTAACACCTTCGGATAACTCGCGGTTACATTTACGCCATCATTTTCCTCGTAGCATCACCCGGAACATCAGAGCACACACACGCACACCGGTTCACTCCCAAAAACTCTCTCGCTCCCTACACACAAAACTATATGCAAACTATATTGTTTTTGTTTATACCAGTTTTAAATAACAGTACATTTTAGCTTACAACCATCAGACCTCATCTCAAAAGTTGAAAAATCTGTAAAGGAGAAACACAAGTCTGAACCAGACGAAAAGAAGGTTAAATATGAAACGATGTTAAAACATGAAACGATGAATGAAGCATCCTCATATAATACATTGTAAGGAGGACACAGTTAATACACGGATGAACAGTCCCTAAACTAATTCGAAGACTAAAGACTAAACTAAACTTATCAGAAGACTCATGTTTTCCACCACACTAAAACTAGGACAGTGCCCCTATCAACACATTTTAGATGGTTGGAAGCATACATCAGCAACGATGTTAAAATCAAAATTCAAAACAAACTAATTGACCTCATTATTAAGGTCATATTTTACACTTCACACCACCAACTTACAAGATTACATCAAACACAGTCATGAGGAATTTAATATCAGTTCACCCTTTAAAGTTCACCCTTAAGTGCATGTTTAAAGACTGTGGAAGAAACACAAAGAACCTCGAATATATCAACATTGGCAAAAGGAGAACCAATGCTGCCCCACCTGAGGATCAAACCCAGGACCTTCTTACTGTGCGGTGACACCCGAGGACAGTGAGCTATATTACTTTGACCCCAGAATCACCAAAACTATACATCAAAAGTAAATTGTTAAGTAAAACATATATGCTTTAATAATATTAATATATTTAATAATATAGAATATATTTAAATCTATATGAATAAAAAAAATAAAATGAAAGGGTAATAAAATCGTTGTTTTTGTACTTTTTTCTTAAATATTTAAATTTAACATTTGCACTGTTGTAAAGGGATTAAATGACTGTAATCAACAATCTTTTGTTTCATCATGACTAATTCATTTATGTAATGGCAGTGTTGGTGGGTCACTATCAAGTTGCTATCAAAACAAATGGAGGGTAACTGAGCCACACTGAGCATAGTCTAAGGTAGGATCAATTACAGACCATCACATCTAAATTCTTATTCTCTTTACTAAACACTATCAGAGCAAACATTTACAATTCAGATGATGTAGCAGTACTAGCAGACATTCAAACTGAAATCTATTGAAAAAAAATCACAAAATAGAATAAACAAAACAATAACAAAATAGACAATAAACACGCTAGACAGTTTTGTGCCAATTCACATTACAACATAATAAATGTAACATCCTTCAGACGACAATTAATAAAAGACTTACCTTCTTCTGGTACCACACCACAGCATCACGCACTTTGGAAGCCATTTACACATTAGTGGTCACAGCATGGATCATTTTAAGCTGCAAACAGACAGAACAGAAAATGTGTTGGTTAGTCAGTAAGCTGAATACTGTCTGCCACTGATCTCAAGAAGGCAGCTTTTACCTGCTTGAAGGTGTGACTCATAAACAACGTCATACAGAAAACTGTAACTGTAACTTCATAATTTCCAAGGCATTTATCACATTCGTTTGCTTTGTAGAAAAAGAATAACAGTCTTGATGTACACACTAATTGATATGATCTGCCACATAAATTAAAACATTAAGGAGGAAGCAAGAGAAAGACCAAATAAAGGGGCATCAAGATTTTAGCACGGTTTAAAAATCTAAACACTTTCCCCCCCAAAAGAATGGTTTGATGTTTTGTTAATAGAGGTTAAACTAAAACATGTTGATGCACAGTTACACCCACTGGTAACAAAATTAGCAATATGTCCGGTTTCTGTCCCAATCCACAAATGCTCTCATTTTAGGTTGTAAACTTTAGAATGATTAACATTAATTAAAAAAAAATCGGAATAATTATTTAACCAACACTATAATGATGTAACAAACACTAATGCACACAACAACGTTGATAAATAAAAACACAGATTGTGTCCCACAATGTACATCGTCAGAGTGTAACCCGAAACACATTTTATACAAAGTATAATTTTTATGGCTTTACACATTATGACAAATGACATCAACTTGTTTATAAGAACAGTTCATAATATAACATGATGATCTATGATGTAACATGATTATCCCGTTATGTGTTGTTAGACATAATAATATACAAAGTGAACCACAATGATTAGAAACACCTCAATGTTATTTGTAATTATGCATCATTACATTGTTTGTTTTTCTCTAGAGGTGTTAATAGGCCAATGTATCTCAATAAAATAACACTATATAGTTATAAAAAGATTGTATTATAGTTAAATCACTTTCGCTTTACTGACCTTGAAAAAAGTGAAATGGTGACAGTTGGTTTTTGAGTAAGTAGCATTTGATTTTTTTATGGCTTAACTGTGGACAATAATGCTGCTAAAAGCCTCTGATCGTGGTACATATACTATGTAACCAAATGCTATATGAAGTTTGCTACACAATATGTCAACAATACACACAATGATTTAACCGCTAAACATTCTATAAATACTATATTGAGACATGTTTAAAGTGTTATGCCACAATGGTGTAAATGCGCAAATAATGGTCTGCTATTATGAATAACATGGAATTTGGACTACATCAGAAAATCAACAAAGTGGGTGTATGATAAATGGGGGTGTGAGTTTTTTGCTGCACAAATTGAAATCATAAGTATGTGACAAATCAAGACATTTTAAGAAAGATTGTCAATATGACTGTGGAAAGTGAATCTTAATGATACTTTGACTGAAGATAATAATCACATACATTAAATTTGCAGTAGAAATAGGAGCAGTAGAAAGCCAAATGAAAATACAAAAAAAACACTTACATAACCTTATACCTTATGAAACATTGCAACATCATATCTGTATTGTCATTGCACAGTGTACAGTAATATTGTGCTGCAATCCAACAGTGCTTACACATAAAAAAATTAATAAAGAAATGATGTAGATTAAAAATTAAGCAAATGTTTTATACACAGATACACTGCACATACAATAGGAAAAAGTATTTAGTCAGTCACCAATTGTACAAATTCTCACTTAAAAAGTTGAGAGGCCTGTAATTGACATCATAGGTAGACCTTAACTATTATAGAGAAAATGCGTATTTAAAAAATCAGAAGATCCCATTGTCTGATTTTTAAAGAATTTTAAAATGTCCTGCTCTACCATTTAAATATTTTTGGAGACAATCTTTAAAAATACAATTATTTATTTAGAATTCTAAGCTATGTATTGTATTTATTAGTAAGAAAAGCTGTAAGTTCATAAAATGTATCAGAAATTACAGAATTATTTTTATAATTTAAAATACTGAATGAATCACAATACACTTGCACCACATGCTGAGCCACAAATTTCCATCACTTAGCAATACCTGGCAACATTTCTAAAACACTTCAAAGGTAATGGTGGCTTATTTAGTAAACTCAAAATAGATGCATTCATTGACAGTCACACTCAAAGACAGGAAGTTCCTAAACAAGCCTCACCAAATCTCATAATCTTTCTTGCTGCTCTTCTACTGGAGAGGTAAACACAGTCTTGGGTTTGATGAATAGACATTCTGTGTCCCTTGAGTTTACCTGACCTCTAACTGCTATCAGGGCTCATTTGACTAGAGCTGATGAAAAATTATTCTTCTATTATTATACTTTGCATTATACTAATGAGAAAGATAAAACCAAATTAAAGAACCACAAAAATGACAATGGAATTGACTTTCTATTTAAATAACTGTCCTGCCTTATTCAGCATTTAATATAGTTATATCTTGTCAATTATGGCACAATTTATGGATCTTTTTCTTATTCTGAAGAGAAAAGGATCAATATCACAAAAAAATCGATCTATCAATATTACTGTTTTTAAAAATGATTAAATAATTTGAGCCTGCAATGGTATATATTCAGTAAAATCTTTAACATAAAAAGTCAACACAATCTCTGTCTCACAACACATACTCAAGATATAAGGCAGCTACTGAACAGGTCATCCTGCTCAAAAAAGCAACATGCTATTTCAGGCCAGCACTATAATTTTAGTTGCACTGCACCACAGATGCAAATGGATTGAGCAGCAGGGTACACAAAAATGCATAATGCCAAGTGTTAATTTAAATCTACAAGTCACTTAAAAAAACATTTGTCACTCGAAATGTGTAGTTGTTGTATAAAAAAAGATGTTTGAAATGTACTGTTTCTAGACATCCTGAAGTTTACACACCTGTGCATCAGCATAAAAACACATGCATATGCATTCATGCCTAAACATTAACACAAATACTCTGAACTTCATAGCTAAGCAATCCCCTCAGGAAATTAGATTTTTCTGTGGAGCAAAAGTCTTAAGTGTTAAACATTTCAAATAAAAAAAACTATTACACAATTCATTGTTTATTTTAAATGTGCTCTTGTTCTTTCTAACATGAGTTGTTAGGTTAAGGGTGCAAGTGAAACAGGGAATCACAAATGTAACACTCAGTTACACTATATAGGGAATGCTTTCACTACATTAAAAATGCGACACAGAAGAACATGCCACTGTGCTGCCCCATATAGTTTTATAGTGCCACTAAGAAACTTATTTTGAAATCTGTAGTTTTTTGTTTTTATTGAGTAAGGTTTTTTTTATTATTACACTACAGTTGACATTAGATTTTGAGCAGTGAATAAAGTTATATCATTTGTATGGAGTATATTTTGTGATCATATTAATCTATTTTTTTTAACTTTTAAATTTTTTGCAAAAATGTTTTTTGGGGGGCGAGCATTCACTTTGACTCTTGGTTGGTCACGTGGTTTTGGACTGACAAGAAACCTGAAACCTCATCTAAATACCGACCACGACCACCTTCCAGCTCCAAGCCTTCTCGGTTTCATATAACGGCATTTAGGGTTAATAATAGAAATCTTTATAGACTCCAAGATTAGTCAGAATACAATGACGATGAAAAGAGACGTTTATGATTTGGTAAAATAAAAAATGTATAGATGTTTCACAGATAAAGAAATCCACAATTCAAAACCCCTGAAAAAATCCTGAAATCTGAAACTTGCTGGTGGCAATAGATTTCTACCGAGGTTATTTATGCATTAAGTGTACAATACAAACAAATTAAATATGAATACAATTTTTTTAGTGTAAAACATTTGGCACAAAATTTACTCTACACATTTGTTTCCATAAGAAAATTATGGCAAACATATACGCTTTGCACAAGCCATATATTTTTGACAATTGTCCAAAACAACTTCCAGGGTGTCCCTCCAGCATGGTTCATATATTGTTAGATTAGTCAATCCAGATTAGTCTCCCATCTCCAGATATGAGTATTGCATGTCTTCAGACATGCTATTGGTAGGTACAACACATAAAATTGGACATGCTCATAAACTAAACAAACCAGTCTAATATGAAATACCACATCACACTATATAGAAAATTTTCATTAAAAATGTTCCACTTTTCTTTAAATATCATTTAAAAATCTTTAAGATATCAATTAAAATAATGACACATTTTCATCAACCAATTTTAATCAGCTGCAAAAGCGGCATCATTCTTTGCGTAAAATGAGTTTTTAAATGGTCTTTACCCCCTCTTTAGCTTCTTCAAAGATTTGAATTTGCACGTTGGACAAAAAATGTTGAACAACAATCTTTGCATAAATTTAAAGTTAAGGACAAAGTTAAAGCAGTAAATTATGGTTTACTTTTTATTTGTAAGAAATAAGTATACTATGTAAATAACTTTTACTTTTGAAATAGACTCAGCTCAGACAGGAAAATCTGGCTTGTCCAGAAACTGAACAGGCAAGGCTTATGCTTAGCAATAACGTCTAATTTTACTGGCAAGGTGAACCAAAATTACCCAACAACAACGTTGTGTTTCAAGTAAAAGGCATGAGGCTCAAAAATGTTGCTATGAGTCAGCGGCATAGAGTGCTAATGCTAATGAAGTGTTTACCTTTCTATTTAACATGAGTCTATCTTGAATCAATAAGCGAATGCCAAATAATCAGACACTCCATACACTACTAGTCAAATGCTCCCTGTGAATCTGCAAATGATAAAAATGTTTATTGGAAACATTGTAGCAAATATTAGTGCAGAACCACACAACTTGGAATAATAGAATGATTGTTTATAATGCCAAATTCTGAAAATAAACAGTAACACATTTCTTGAAACAGTAACACATTTCATCGTGACTGACAAAGCACTGCTCCCTTGAAGTCCACCCATAGATTTTCTACATTTTTCTTGCTATCTTTAATCCTCTGATTTGTGTTTTTGGCAGTGTAATTAGGGTCATTGTTGTGTTGGATTTTTATAATTTACGCATCTTCAAAAAAGCCAAATGAAATTGGGAAATAAGATGCACTAAAGACAGAATAGACAAATGTATAAATAAAATATTACAAATTACACAGATGACCGACAGTAGACTTCCCTTACTTAAATCTAGTTGTCTTTTCACAATAGTTACCCCTAAATGCCACTTTGTGTCTTTTTTTATCCATTTCCAGTTGTATCCAACTCTTGGGTGCTCTGTGGACCGCTACCTATCCCCAGAGTTTCATTGCAAGTGTTTTTACAGAGTAGGATTCAGGTATTTCTCCAAACTGTAGCGCTACAGAGATTGTTTTTAAATGTAGGAACATTAAAAAAGCTACAAACAACAATAAAGCAAATTTTGCTGTAAATCTGGATCAAACAATTTGCAATGCCGTGTAGAAAAAGTAGATCTCAAACACAAAAGTGTGGGCAGCTATGGCCTAAACCAGTTCACTCACACACACGCATAAAAATACACATAAAAATGTAATTCTAACTAAATTGATCTGTGTTTATGAAGTTAAGTAATATGGTTTAGATGATATTTTTCTGTTTTCCTCTGTGACGAATGTAGTGAAATAATATGGGTTTTAATTATTTAAGTTTATTTATGTTCTGGGGAAAAAAGAAAACAATCCAAGATAGTTGCCATAAAGGAAAACATTTACAAAAATAAATAGAAGAAATCATCTCCAATAGAAGAAATAAATATGGAAGGATGTAAATTTAAAATAAATTTGAAAAAACGACAGGTAAGTAATGGCCATTGTAATGTAATGGATGTATGACTATTTAGAGTTACGGTGTGGTGTGGCATTTACCCTGCGTTTTGATTTAGCAATTATCACAAAGAAGACCATGTTAAGTACTCAAGTACTTTAGTAAATTGTGTTCATTTATCTGAAGTAAAACTGACCAAATTGCAATTCCCGATTATCTGATATACAAGGCCTCACTGGAGCAGACAGGGTTAAAGAGTCTTGCTCAAGGACCCAACAGTAGCTATGTGGCAAAGGCTGGATTTGAACCCCCAATCTTCTAGTTTATAGCCAAAAGCCCAACCCACTGAGCTACGCAGTCCCTAACCTTAAACACTAACTTAACCCATAAATACATGCAGCAGGTTTAATTAACGTATTTTCCTAAACAAAAATGATTTTTTGCTTACTGCATTTGTATTTTTTGCAATTTCCTGATTCTAATAATTATGCTTCACCAGACAGAATCACACAACACATAAAATCTATTACCCAGCATTATAATATAACAATAATAATTTTGTCACACCGCTATATGTTAGTTAGACATTGGAATTCAAATGTTTTGATCCTATATTCGTTTTACATAGTTTGACAATTAAACCAAAAACCTCATTTTAGTGGCAAAATCATGGCATTACCTTGGCCCAATACTTGTGCTAGATGGACACGTCACTGCCAAAGACTGTGGTTCAAACATTGTATCCTGAAGGCGGGGCCGTGTATCCAATGCACACAGCAAGACTGATAAAAGTTTGGTTTGATGAACAAGAAGCTGCACAGTCTAACCAGATCAAAATATTATTGAGCCACTTTGAGGCAGGGCTGGACTGGGACAAAAAAAAATTGCCCCGGCATTTTTGGTTTTGACTGGCCTTGTAATTTACGTATGTGGGGTAACAGAAGTGTGCCATGAAAAAACTACATTAATTCAAACATTACAGGTTAGTCATTGGATTTAATCTTAGCATTAGTATATCACAATCACAAATAATTATCTTACTGTGTCAATATCCAACACACTGAATACTAATTATCATGGCAACTTGCAAAACTGCCATGACAGATAGTCATTAGTGGTTATTGTTAACTCCACCATTTTGTCTGCTTTGTGTAGTCCAAGGTTTTTTTCTGTAATTTCTGCTTTACTCTAATATAACAGCGCCATTCTAATTCTACAGTTTAAAAGTGCTCCCACATTTAAACAGCTGTATGAGTTGATTTATGAATACATGCAAAGCAACTATTTCTTAAAGGCATTTGGAAAAAAGCATAATGTTTTACACTTATTTAGTGCTAATATTTTATACTTTGTTACACTTACTTTAGTCATGCTTAAATTCCAAAGCTTTTCATTTATCAGTTTTAATGTTATTTCACTGGTTTGAGTGCTTTTTAAAACATGTTGAACCACAACATAGAGGCTACAAATGTAAACTACTATGCAGCCTTTCTACACACCTTTAACCTAAATATCTAAAATGCTCTGATGTAGCCTAAAATGGACACTTGCTGCTTATCCAACACTTCTCAGTCTAGAATGTTTGCTATTTTTTCAGAATAAGGGGGCCAGACTTTAGGAAGTATGGAAATTAATATTGATACTAATCAATCGTCATTGCTCATCATTCTTAAGCAGCAGAGCTAACGTTACCTTTATCACCTGCATCCCAAGCCCAGTTTGTTTGTTTTTTGCAATAACAAATAATTATTTGTTATTATTATTTTATTATTATTAATAATTATTTTTAAATTATATTTATTATTCCTAGTTAAGCAGATGAAATTAAAGAAGTGAGGATGATTTTTTGTTGGTTACATAATAATCTGCACTTATAGTTGCTAAGTAAGTTAATATGCTTTTTACTGACCGTTGTAGCTGTTAAAAAGTACCATCAACATCTTCACATAGATGAATATCAATAATTATTAATAGTAACATGTAATTAAAGGTTATAAATTTGTGTGTATTAAACTGGTAGCCCTTCGCATTAGTTGGTACCCAAAAAGTAGCTCTCAGTTTCAAAAAGGTTGGTGACCCCTG